>APFE031155401.1:0-22132 GCA_000404065.3 Pinus taeda | reverse complement strand
TACAGATACTAAATTATCTTTTACCCCATTACTGGGTTTAATAATTACATATGACCAGTAATGGAATCCTCCGAGAAGACTTAGAACAAAAGTTATGGCCCTTTTAAAGGCACCGAATAAGTGGCTACTAGAAAAATTGAGCATAAAGAACAGTCCTAAACCTTGGAAATACTTCAACATATTCAAAAAAGCTTGTCTCATTTGATGTCCTCCCTTTTTTGAGGTTAGAGACATGAATTAAATGCCACACACACACATATATATTCTATCTTAGTCGAAGAGGTTAGTTCAGTCGGCCATGGCCAATGTTTTTAGGCATTTAGCTATTTTTGTGATAGCAAGTGCCGGACTAAAGCCTTTTTGATTAGGTGTACTAGTCTATGTTGATGGGTTTATCAAGAATGCCATCCAAAATGTGACAAAGCTTTCCTCAGCTTCATATTAGGTTTTTCTTGGAAAAATATATAAATAAATACCTCAGGCTACCAAAACAGTGCCAGAACAAGAAAAATATAACTAATCACATAGTCTAGAAATCATTATGTTATAAGACAACGTATATATTCTATAACATAATTGCTTAAAGTCATAAGAGTTGATCAAATATACGAATAGTTACATAGAAGGTGTTCAGCCTAACATCTAGTATAGTAGTATTAGAAAACCAAAACAAATATAACAAATCACATAGATGTGAGTCATTAACAACCAACAATTACAAAAATGTGTATCACAGTAGTCGAATAAAGAAATTCTCATATATGTGATTTTAATCACAGATGGGCACACAATCACAAAGAAACAACCCAATAGAATATATACAACCGATAGGCACTCAAAGGGTATCTGATCAAGCATCCATTTACTAACGAATCATTGCAGACTTGCAGTAATTTTGTCACAGGGCTGTCAAAAAGCATCCATTATATTAACGGAGCATTGCAGACTTGTAGTAATTCTGTCATAAGACTATAAGGGTTCTCCTTTTTTTATGGGGTAAAGTAAAAGAGTAGTTTTTATGGAAGAGTTCAAATATTTCTTAGGTCAATTTATAAAATTTCATAAGACCAACGAGGAGAGTAAAATATTCAATTGCACCTGAACATGCGTAGAATAGTCAACAAAGGTATGCCTCATAGGGTTGACCTAAATTTGAAAGGATCTCAATGAACCCGGCCAGATGACTATGGAAATACAATCTTCAAATGCAGAATCTGCCAAGATGCAGGGCGTCTAATGACTGCCTGCACAAGGACTACCCTAGATGCATGAAAGATGCTGGAAAAACAAGTACTGAAATGCCCGAGATCCTCCAAGGTGTTGGGGGTGATTATTGTGGGGTGATTCTGAATGAAGGAACAAAGTATAATGCATCGCCATGAATCTGTAGAAGTCAACTCATGCAGGATGTGCTATGAGAGGGCTTCAACATTCCTTAGGCATTGCAATCAACAGTTACATCGTGCATTACATTTGCCATTGAAGCATTCACTTCCCCACATTGAAGCATATAAACTTATGATATTCATCTGACATATAACTCTTTGGATGCCCGATAAGGTCATACAACACCAAAAGCTAAAATCTAGGCCCAACGCTTTGAAAATTATCTTTGAAGGATGCTATAGCCCCAAGTAGACCATGTCATCCATCTCCCTGTATAGACGAGGCATTAGTGAGATTGGATTCACAATGCATCCACTACCATCTTGTTGAGGGGCTAACTGAGAATGTTGAGAATTATACAATAAGCCAAGGAAATTCCCAAACGAATTCTCAACTGAAGAATATTAACACTAATACATTAGCTATCAAATTATCAATTAACATAGTTCGATTGAGTTGCTTGAGAGCATCACTCTCCTGATTAAAGAAAAAAAATTCTGAAGGAGCACAACTCAATGTTAAGATTCTTGTGCAAGCTGACTTCCAAGCCGAGGCATATCTTGAAATCTTAAATTTAACAGTTGTATCAGACAGGGTTTACCATGATGTAAGAAGTGGATCAGGTGAGGTAGTGAATGGTGTGATAGTTGAAGACCTCATACTCATCTTTCTATCAGTCTTTGGTGACAACATACATGAAGTTACAGGTCTGGCCCTTAATAACATTTGTAGAAAACATACAGTAAATGAATCCCCTCTTCTCCCCCCTCTTTCTGTTACATGCTTTAAAGGAGGAAACCAGTTTCACTCCAACCAATACAAGGATCTGCAGTGACAACATTTGTGCCTTTGAAATTTTTTTGAAGAGCTCTACATATGCTATAGGAACTGGTAGGGCCAACCTAGAAATTTGAATGTTTTCTCCCCTTTGTTTAAAGCATTTGGCATTTAACAACAATTCTATGCAAAGTGAATCAGCGTTGGACTATAAGGCCGCAGGAGGGTCAAAGTAAATTTTTGTTTGGCAACTGAAGTGGGTTGGAGGGTAAGGACAGATCAGGTAACAGAAACAATAGCACAACCAATCCAAGATCATTCAAACTATTTGGTGGTAGAAAGTTCTAACCAAGGGCTACTAGAAGCAAAGATGGTCCCCCTTGATCTTTTAAGAGGCAGCGGTTTCAAACTTGGAACAACCTAACAGGGCATGTTGAATTGTTGAAAGTAGGAGAAGGTTATTTGAACCTTTGTTGCATGACAACCAACGCAACTGTTACAACAAGGATTTCCCATCACAAGTGGAACTTGGAGCAATCGTAACATAACAGTTATCCAGTAGTTAGAAATTAATCTAGTAACCTATTATAGTTAGAAGATTGGATTATAGAATTTTAACATCGCACTCAAAGTATATTGGTGGTTGATTTACTACTATGTGGGAAATTAGCCCTATCTTTTGTGGTTTTGCTATAGAATCATTCAGAGCGTAGTGGGATCTAAAAAGTTGAGAAAATGAAAACAAGACCCGGTTAGATTAGAAGACAACCAAAAAGAAAGCAACCAAAATTATAGAAGACCAAATTTGAGAATAGGAAAATTATAGAAGACCAGGAGAACAAAACCAACCATAGCCGAATTTGTGAAAAAAAGAAATGAAGAAGACCACAGAACATCAAGATCCCTTTGCCAAATCCTCCACAGTGGAAAGTGGATACAAAAATCGATTCAAACAAGGAGAAAAAAGCAATGTCTGGTTGGGGGTTTTGTTTTAACAGAATAGACATGCCTCATACATGGCTTGTAAGCCAAAGGCAGCCAAACTATGTAGTGCAGCTCCTCAGGACATGCATCGTATACAACTTCCTTTTCCCCTTCTTTGCAGGGGAAAGTTATAGGTCTATACTTTCGATGGCCTCCACAGTGCAACTGTGGCGACAACATTTTCTCCTTACCCCGGAAGTGAACCAGGTCATTCTTGTGGCCATGTTTCCTCTTAGTCGCCAGGCTTCTCCATCGCTTACCTCGCATTTTCTTGTTTATTTACATAGGACATTTAAAACAAAAAGTAGATTCTTTGGTTCAAATTTCTTTGGAGATTTGATTAGTTAGGGTTTCTTCTTTTGTAGCAATAAAATTTACAAAGCTTTGCTAGGGTAATTTATATAATACAGCCAGGAATCAAGAAAAAGAAAGAGAATGGGATCAAAAAACCCATTTTCGAGAGCACTAACCTGCAATTTAAACAGAACAGAGGAATTCTTAGAACCTGGGAACCTGGGCGAACAATTTCTGAACAGGGAAATACAGAGCTATACCTGCCATTGAAAAACCCATGTGAGAAGAAAACATTGGACTAAAATTAAAACGTTGGAAGCAAAATGAGAGAGAATGGAGAGAATGGGATCAGAAAACCCATTTTTGAGAGCACTGACATGAAAATTGAGCAGAACAATTTCTGAACAATAAAACGGAGGTGTAAACAGTGTATACTTGAGCACCTGAGTGAACAATTTCTGAAGAGTAAAATGGAGGTGTAAACAATGTATATGGAACAACAGAGGGCTAGGTCATGCACAACAGATTGCACAGCAAAAACGGGACACATTATTGCAGCACTAAGTGGAAAAGCACAAAAACATTATTGCAGAGGGCGTGGAAGAGAACTTGAAGAGCAGAAAATGGATGAATATGGAAGAAGAGTAGGAAATGGTCTCCGAAATAAGAGGTCAGATGGAGACTTGTTTTTGAACGGGGAGTTCTTTGTTCCGTCGGGCGCGGGCGCATCGTCCAGCTATGCGAAGGCTTCCAGTCTGTCAGCGAGGCCATCGTCTCTTATGGCCTCCCTCACAGGCAATGCTGGCGTTCTGCCCTCCAACCTCGGCATCCATGAATACCTCCATCCCTTCCTTGCAGGGAGGCCGATACCCAGGTGCTGACGTGTTGTAGAAAAGTCGTTTACTTGAACAATTTCTATCGAGAGGCCTAATAAGAAAACTTTTTGCTCGCTGAATGTGGACGACATGTGTCAACCTTAGAGACAAAAGGACGATGAAAGTCTCTTTCAAAGGAATCCCTATCGGCCTAGTTAAATTTATTTAATTAAAATATTTTTAAAATTAGGTAGAACTTGGAATATTGTAATCTTCTTGTGTGACTTTCTTTGATAAGTGATCAAGAGCTCAGGACCAAGTGTCGTAAAATGGTCAAAAATGAAAGTGCTCAAAACTAGTTCAAACCTAAACGACCAGATAGATCTCGCCGTCCTGATTCCGGTGCTGCAAACAGTTTGAAACGGTCTCTATATGCAGAAGTTACACCAAAAACAAAATTGCCCAATGACTCTTAATTTTTGAATTTAAAAAAAAATAAATTAAAATAGAATATTCCACAGAATATTCTTGGGAATATTCGTTTTGGGCAGGCCAATTAGAAGCCACCACATGGCAGGCTTAGAGGCCGCCACGTGGCAAGGTGACGTCAGCATATATGGGCACATATATTTAAAATTTTGGTCTGGTTGTGAATCGAACCCACGACCACTCAAACAACATTACAACATTTTACCAATGCACCAATGGTATTGTACTTCATATGGTGATGGAGTTAACAATATTAAAATGGTTGAACTTCCATTTGGGCGGGAAATGAAGGGGCCCAGCCCCCATTCCATATGCCCTTGCGCCCAAAACCGTGGGCCCAGACCCTTAACCGTTGGCACGAAATCTAATGCAAACCTCCCACGCGCCTTAATTTCGCTCACATGGCAGAGTTAAACTACAGTTAGCTAGCGGTTATGGCAGATTTAGCGGATCTGTTGGTGGTGGCGCCAAATTTGGTGGCCGCCCCATATTTAGCAAGGTTATTTGGTAGTTAGCCAGTTTTAACTAGAGTTTTTCTAGGGGCAGACTAGAGAAACTTTAATGAGCCATAACTTTGGCTAGGAAAGTCCTTTTTGGACAATTTATTTATTTATTTTTATTTTTATTTTTATTTTGGGTCTCTTCAACCGTCTGAAGCCATTGGCACAAGTTTCACAACCATCTGAGGTCGTTTGCAGGTGATTTTGCTTCGTGGAAGTTCCAAGAGCCACTAGGGCCAAATCAGTTTGGGAGCTGCATTGGGAATTGTGCAACCCTTGAATGTGGAACAAAGGTCATTCTTGAAGGTTTTCAACATTCTGAATCCATTTCTATAGCTCGTTTTTCCTGTTGAGGCATTCTTCTCACTATTTAGCTTCAGGGAAGCTTTCAGGGCCACTAGGGCCATTTCGGTGCTTGAGCTGTTTGGGGGCTATGTTCATCCATTTTTGGTGATTCAAAAGCCTATGTCTGCTATTTTTGAGATTCTGAGTCTAATGGAAGAGGTTTTAGAACCAATTTAGGTCATCTTCACCTCGAAATTCTCCATGAAATTTTAAAGGGCCACCAGGACCAATTGGGGAAAGGACTGAATAAGGTACAATTTCACTGTTTAGTGCTTGGGAAAGAGCATGTTTAGCTAATTCCTATCTTTTGATTCTGTATTTATAGTCAGACCTGTCTTTCAAGACATTCATATTCTTGTATTAGCCTTTGTAGCATTTTTAATACAAGAGGACAAGCCTAGTTTGAGAGGCTTGGTCCAGCAGATGTAGCCTAGAAGGGGTGAACTGCTTCATCATTTTGATGTCTTTATTTGCTGAAGATGATATGTAAACAAAACTTATATAAAGTGTTAATCAACAAATATACATAACTTGCACACACACATAATCACCTATTCAGCTGCAGAAAGTTATTTGTCTTATTCCGCAAGACATCAAACTTCAAGTATGTGTATGTCAAAGACTTTTAAGTGTTTACTTTGTTATTTCTTTAGGCAAAGCCTGTAGAGGGCCAGGTAGCCTCTGGAACTCATCCTCTCTTTAGAGGTGACATGTCCGGTGAATGCCCCTACAGTCTATCTCTGTATAAGAAATAAGAAGTTTTCACCTTTTTAGAGGTCACTTGGAGCATATAACTCACATTTGAAATTATGGAAAATGGATACCTTGCACCCTTAATCAAGGACATTCCATTTTTAGATCAGGTGGTATCAGAGCACAGGTTGAGCATTTGTTTGTGCAAAATGTGGTAAAGCAGTGTAAGAGATTGACTATTTTATTTGTTGCAAATGGTTGCTTGAATAAGAAGGGGTTTTTTGTTTGACATTTGGTTAAAGCTTGTCATTTGATTGAAAGCTTTGAGAACTATTATTTGGAAGTTTATTTTGTTTAATTGACCATTTACATAATGTCAACTTCTTCCACAAGTGAGGTTTCCTCCTTCACAAAATTCTTCAATGATGACATGAAGAATGAGTTCATTAAGGTGAGGGACATGGTGCAGATTCTCATTGAGGATCAAAGAGAAAGTGTTAAGCTTCATGCACAATTGTTGGCTATGAAGGATGAGAAGGAAATAATTCTCCAAAGACTGCTTGACATGGAGAAACAACTCCTTCAAGCTCAAGAAGCTTTGTCCAAGAAAATGCATGAGGATGAGGTAAATCATTCAAACTTGTCTTCAATTTCCTCAATTGAAAAGTGTGTTGGTTCTTTTGAGAAACATACCAGAGGCATAGGGTCCAAGTTGATGTCCAAAATGGGATATGAAGGAAAAGGATTGGCAAACATGCACAAGGTATAGTTGAGCCAATAAATATTGAGGCAAGGCCTAAGAATTTGGGTCCTGGCTATGGACAATCTTATGGAGAAAGTTCCAAAGAAGCCATGAAGGCAATTGAAACAGTTTCTAGAAGGAGTTTCAATAAAAGTTATCTATCTCAAGGTTGTAAAGGTTGTATCCTTGAGGAATGCAATAGTTTGAAACATACCTTGCAAGACGAAGGTGTGCATAAGCATGCACTTGAACCAGGATGTGGTGAAAGCTCTAAAACAATTGCAGGGATTGATGGTGTTCCAAAAGGAGCTTCTTCTTCATTTGATTCACCTCCTTATGAAGGTAATGAAGGTGAAATAGAAAGCTGTAAATCTGATTTCAATCATATTTCCTTTGATAATGTAAAGCATGGCAAATTTCCACACAAACATTGGAAAAGAATTGCATGTTCTTTTTGTGGTTTGGTTAACCATAATGTTTCTAGATGTTGGAAAAAAATGGCAACATACAAGAAACTTTTGAAGGAAAGGAGGCACGAAGCCAAAGTTCCATCGAACAATGCAAATCATGTTGTCAAGAAGATGAACATGTATTGCACTTATTGCCATAAGCAAGGACATACTGCTGAAAAGTGTTGGACTCTAAATCCAACAATGCTTCCACGAAAATTGAAGAAATTGGAGAAAGATTATGGCAAGAATGGGAAGGAAGTTTCCATCATTGATATGTGTCAGGATGATACACATGTTGATATCGATGTGCAGTTAAAGGAAGCGCCTTTGAAATGGATTGGTAATAAATGGTTAGAATTCTTATCCAATTAAAGTTGCATGTCTTTTGATTGAATGCATTTCTTTGTTAAGGGAATGCAAGTTGCAGGATGGTAAAAGATGAGTATAATGCTCACTAGTTTTGCAACAATGTATTTCATTTCAGCTCTTGTCACCCATATGTGTTTTTATTGGGTTGATGTACCTGTTGGTCTTTGCAAAAAAAGAGTTGAAGTTACACCTGTACATAGATGTTGTAGGTGTGTTTATTGAACTGTATATAGTTCATTGTTTTTTATACATACATGTGTTTGTAAATGTATCTTGTTGTTGGTCGACTAGTGTTGCTTGTGAGCACACTTTTACAGTGTCGATTGTGTCACATGTTTCATTGACTTGTGTCAATTGTTCCACTTATGTTGTCGACTTGTGTCGATTGTGGTGCACATGTTTTGTCAACTTGTGTCAGTGGTGTACACACTTGTTATGTTGATGGTTAAGTCCATTGTTCAACATATTTCAGGACAAATTGTTGTTGATGATCCTCTTGTTGCACAAGGTACCTTTGGTGTCATTTGGTGCAGGGAAAGAAATTGGTGCAAAGCTGTGCACAATTCTATGAGCTAGAAAAGCATGCATGCAAAGAAGGCTCAAATTTCAGCATGGGTCTCTACTTCTTTTGAGAAGTTTTTGCAGCAAGTTTCCCAAGAGTTTGGGATGAGCATTCGCAGTACATTCAGCATGCTGCAGACGGTAAAAGCCTTCTCATTTGGGAGGCAGCTCTTCTTCTGGAGCGAAGGTGCCATGGATGGACATCATGACAGTTGGCAAGCCCACATGTTCAGAGGAATATTTCAGCTCATATATCAGCAAGTTTCATTGCTGGTTCCTGCAATTTCAGATTTGTCTGGCGAAAGAAGAAGCTTGGTCGGGATTCGACAAGTACTTGGCTTATGCAGCAAAAAGTCGCCATGAAAACAGTTGGCAAGGCAGGCATTTTGGCATCAGTATGCTCTTTTGGCTGAATGGAAGAGGATATTTCTGTTCCTCAAGTGTTTTACAGTTCAGTTCAGAGATTCAGTAAGCTTTTGGGGACCAAAAGCCTTCTCATTTGGGAGGTGTGATTAGGAGCTCCAGACCAAGTGTCGTAAAATTGTCAAAAATGAAAGTGCTTAGAACTGGTTCGAACCTGAATGACTAGATAGAGCTTGTAATCTTGATTCCGGCGCTGCAAATGGTTTGAAAAATGGTCTCCGTATGCAGAAGTTATGCCAAAAACAAAATTGCCCAATGACTCTTAATTTTTGAATTTAAAAAAAAAAATTAAAATAGAATATTCAGTAGAATATTCTTGGAAATATTCCTTTTAGGTAGGCCAATCAGAAGCCACCACGTGGAAGGATCAGAGGCCGCCACGTGGCAAGGTGACGTCAGCACATATGGGCGCATATATTTAAAATTTTAGTCTGGTTGTGAATCGAACCCACGACCACTCAAACAACATTACAACGTTTTACCAATGCACCAATGGTATCGAACTTCATATGGCGGTGGAGTTAACAATATTAAAAAGGTTGAACTTCCATTTGGGCAGGAAATGAAGGGGCCCAACCCCCATTCCATATGCCCTTACGCCCAAAACTGTGGGCCTAGACCCTTAACCGCTGGCGCGAAATTGAAGGCAAACCTCCCACGCGCCTTAATTTTGCTCACATGGCGGAGTTAAACTGTAGTTAGCCAACGGTTATGGCAGATTTAGCGGATCTGTTGGTGGTGGCGCCAAATTTGGCGGTCGCCCCATATTTAGCGGGGTTATCTGGCAGTTAGCCAGTTTTAACTTGAGTTTTTCTAGGGGCAGACTAGAGAAACTTTAATGAGCCATAACTTTGTCTAGGAAAGTCCTTTTTGGACAATTTTTTTTTTTTGATTTTGGGTCTCTTCAACCTTCTGAAGCCATTGGCACAGGTTACACAACCATCTGAGGTCATTTGTAGGTGATTTTGCTTTGTGGAAGTTCTAGGAGCCACTAGGGCCAAATCAGTTTGGGAGCTGCATTGGAAATTGTGCAGCCCTTGAATGTGGAACAAAGGTCATTCCTGAAGTTTTTCAGCATTCTAAATCCATTTCTACAGCTTGTTTTGCCTGTTGAGGCATTCTTCTCACTATTTAGCTTCAGGGAAGCTTTCAGGGCCACTAGGGCCATTTCAGTGCTTGAGCTGTTTGGGGGCTATGTTCATCCATTTTTGGTGATTCAAAAGCCTATGTCTGCTATTTTAGACCTTTTGAGTCTAATGGAAGAGGTTTCAGAACCAATTGAAGTCAGCTTCACTTCGAACTTCTCCATGCAAGTTTAAAGGGCCACTAGGGCCAATTGGGGAAAGTACTGCATAAGGTACAATTTCACTGTTTAGTGCTTGGGAAAGAGCATGTTTAGCTAATTCCTATCTTCCAATTCTGTATTTAGAGTCAAATCTATCTTTCGAGACATTCATATTCTTGTATTAGCCTTTGTAGCATTTTAATACAAGAGGACAAGCCTAGTTTGAGAGGCTTGGTCCAGCAGATGTAGCCTAGAAGGGGAGAACTGCTTCATCATTTTGATGTCTTTATTTGCTGAAGATGATATGTTAAACAAAACTGATATAAAGTGTTAAACAACAAATATACATAACTTGCACACACACATAATCACCTATTCAGCTACAGAAAATTATTTGTCTTATTCCGAAAGACATCAAACTTCAAGTATGTGTATGTCAAAGACTTCTAAGTGTTTACTTTGTTATTTCTTTAGGCAGAGCCCGTAGAGGGCCAAGTAGCCTTTGGAACTCATCCTCTCTTTAGAGGTGACATGTTCGGTGAATGCCCCTACATTCTATCTTTGTATAAGAAATAAGAAGTTTTCACCTTTTTAGAGGTCACTTGGAGTGTATAACTCACATTTGAAATTATGAAAAATGGATACCTTGCACCCTTAAACAAGTACATTCCATTTTCAGATCAATAAGTGACACATTACATATAAATCGCAAGGCATCGATAATTAATATTTACTAAATGCGTGCACATTTACGCGACTTTGAGTTCATTCTAGAAACCCAACCAAAGTCCTTAGTTACATTGAAATATATTTTGAAATATTTTAATATAAAAATCCAACTACTCTAAACTCATTGTTTATTTAATTTATTTAAATACATTATAGATGCTTGAACATTTACGTGGTCAACATTTTGATAAATTAAAATTTGATTCACACTGTTTTAATATGATATTAAAAATACAATATAGTATTTTTTTTAATTGTGTGTATATTTTTAGCCTTATTTATGGTGGGTTATATTGTAATGGTTTTTAGCCAAAAGTTATTAGTTTATTGTTCTATAATTGAGTGTGTAAATATTTTTAGCTTTGTTTGTTTATGGCTGATTATATTGTAATTGCTTTCTAGTTTAAAATGTTATTGATTTATTGTTATATAAAAAAATGGTACAATTTCATAAAGTTTTAAAAAATTAAGATGTTTTTTTTTTAAAATTAAAATTATTTATGAAATTCAAAAACTTTACTTTTTTATTGGTATAAATTGTGGATGAGATAATTTTTATGGCCTTCAATTTATAATGGTTAAAAATAAAAAATATGTTAAGAAATATAAATTCTTAAAAAACTATTTATTTGCCAAATATACTCATCTAGTATGAAATTATAGTATGGATTAAAGAATTGTATCAACCTGCCAACTCCATCTTTCTGATTGCGGGCAACTTGGGCACTTGGGCCCCTAGCAAGGCAACAAATATGTGGCCTGCCAGTGGGCATTAAATGAGTGGGGCTGTATATGCCCACTTTTGAATAAGTGGCCTCCCAAAATCCAACAACCAACATATACAACCCCCCTCATTTAATACTTATTAACAAACTACTTATTTTCAGCACTCTCACAAGCTCTACCTTAATTCACTTAAATTTACTTTATGATTATCCACCTCTAATAATGTTATTAAACATCACATTAACAAAATATACATAAGCTTTCTCATTTGATTAAAAGGTAAATATACATATCAATGATTTGTTATATGTTTATGCTTTGCAACAAAAAAAATTCACATTTATATTTATGTTGTAAGGCGTTCCGCTCTGAAATCAACTCCCTTAAGTGCCACCTTGCACCATTATGCACTTTCAGATTTAATGTTAGAGGATTAAAAAAAATCAACCATTGAATTAATAATTAGTTAATAATTAATAATAATTTTAAGTTAATAATCAATTAATAGTTAGTAATAATTAACTGAAAATTTAACTACTCAAAACTCATTTTAAGGATTTTCCTTCAGTGCCTTAATATGGAGAGAGAGAGAGATAACATAAATCAGAAAAGAAAAAAACAATGAAGGCGGTTCTGTTGTCGGTATTCTGGAAAAAGGCAGAAGTATCCAGTGAAGTAGATTCTGTTGCAGGTATTCTGGAAAAGGCAGAATACTTTTGTTACTCTGGATTTGATTCAGGTTCTATGGCTGATATTCTGGAAAAGGGATTCAGATTCTGTAGTTCGTATTTTGGAAAAGACAGAGTACTTCTAGTATGCAGTGGATTTGATTCAGGTTCTGTGGCCTGTTAGCCTCCTACTCATAGCAGGTATTCATCTTTCATGATCGATATGTTTACAGGCCAAATATGTCATACTTTGCATGCCGCAATGTTCCATATTTGGTACTGAGGCAAGGAGGGCACAAACCTTGTCTGCAAGCATTTGGGACAGACCAGTGTGATGACCGAGACCCAAACGAGAGGAAGCACAAGAGTTCAATCTTCAATTAGTGGTACTTTGGAATGTCCAGTGGTTTGGTTGTGTCTATATTTGTGCTCATGTACATTCAAGAAGAATGTTGAATGGGGTTTGGGGTTTTGTATCCCAACCTTGGCAATGGCAATAGCAATCTCTGTTTTCATGTGTGGGACAAGATTGTACCCAATTGAAAAAACCATGTGTTCAGAAGGATAGTTTTTGTGAAGGAGCTGGAAAAGATTTGGATTTCTACAAGGATAACCAAGCTGTGGGAGAAGAACAAAATAATTACAAGAAACCGCATTGTGAGGGAAGCCATGGGGAGGGAGAAGATGAAGATGAAGAAGAAGATGGAAATGAAGACACATTTATTAATCATATTAGTGCTCTGTCGAGGCTGAAGCCTATGCGAAAGAGGCGATTTCCCTGGACTGACAGATCTTTGATTACTAGCTATGCAAGATAGGAAGCATCCTTGGGGGCTCGATTTCATAGTGTTGATTGGGTTGCAATGGGTGATGGGAAAGGAAGAGTGACTGTTGTGCAACTTATATCTAGTAATCTTAATCATGAAAACCTATGCTCTTTTACTTGGTCTGCTAAAAGAGAGAGGCAACTTCTTGGGATTTACTGGTGCAAGTCCTTAGCGCATAGATCCAAAAGGAGGATTAAAATTGTGGAGGTTGGAGTACATCTTTAGAGAAGTCAGTGAATCTAAAATGGTTGGAGGGGATCCTCCAAAAGAGTATCAGGCATCTTTAGTTGCTGATTTCACATCAGCATTCTTGGCACGCATTGTATGTATTGATGTGAGCCTTGTGGATCAGCTACTTGTTTGTGGTGATCAGCGGGGCAATATTGTTGCTTTTGAATTTCCAGTGAGATTGATCGATCTTGAAAATGCAATTATGCCAGAAAAGTTTCAAACATTTTGCTCATTTAAAGGAGCCCATGGTATCTCAAGTGTGGTTAGCATTTCAGTTGCAAGATCAAATGGAAACCAAATCTGTATATGTTCGACAGGGAAGGATGGATGCTTCTGTGACTTTATTTTGATAAAGGTGCCATTGGAGACTACTCAAATAAATTGATTTTTGCTGGAATAAAAAATGTCCCAGAAATTACTATGGTGGAAACTGTGTCTGATTGTAAAAACTTCAGGAGAGATGGGATTCATAGGAGGTTTGCAGCAGGTTTTACGACAGTAGACTTTATTTTATGGGACTTGACAAATGATTTTGAGCTTTTACGAGTTTCGTGTGGGGGATGGCGAAGGCCTCATTCATATTTCCTTGGTTTGATTCCAGAGATTCAAAAATTGCTTTGCCTATTTAAATGACCATACCATTTATGTCGTTAGAAATTGGGTGCCAGATGATCAAATAAAAGTGTTTCCTCAAGTTCTACACACATAATTCCATGGGAGGGAGATTCATTCTGTCCATTTTATTCCTTTTCCAAATAGCTTGATTTTGGGTCAGGGCATTCAAAGTTATCCGAAAATAAGTTGGATTGCCACTGGAAGTGAAGATGGAATTGTGCGCATAACAAGGTATTCCTCAAAGCAGATGGACAAACTCAATTTATCCTTGCTACTTGGGGAACATGTTGGCGGATCAACTGTAAGATCAATTACCATTGTTTCAGAGATCTATACTCTACAACTGGAGGGTGATAAAAGGAAACATGATTTCTATTGCAGCATTGAAAACAGAGATACTCCATTGCTACTCTTATATGTTGGGGCCAAGCAGGTTCTAACAACTTGGCAGTTGAAATGGGAAGAAGTTAACCAAGACTATCATGAGAATGAACTATCCAGTAAATTGACACCAATCAGTCATGGTTCCAACAAGTCAAATTTTGGCAAATTCCCATTGGAAGAAAACTATATGATTTCCTTTCAATGGCTAAGTACATACATGCAACCGCAGTTTTGCAAGCCTCCAAAGAAAATGGCAAGTGGGAAACAAAAAATATCATATGGATGGTATTACACTTAAGAGAGTAATGCGAGATGAAGTTGTGGAGGCCGACTCTGGCCTGGATGAAATCAGTGGAGCAATGGGGAAACTCATTACTAATGATGAAGCACAGGATGACTGGAGATATTTAGCAGTGACAGCATTTCTGGTGCAGGGAACTGACCCCAGGTCAACTGTCTACTTTGTCGTTACTGCATGTTCAAATGCTACACTTAGTGTGCAGGCTCTCCTATTGCCACATCGTCTCTGGTTTGAAGTGGCTTTATTGGATCATGAGAAAACACTGGTCTTAGCTTTACAACATGTTGTTATTCCTATTCATCATCCGGGTTTAGGTAATTATCACAGCCAGTGAGGATTGCACATGTCGCATATGGGAATCAAATGGGAAACATGTTTGAACCATCAAAGGGCACATTGGGAGAGGTGTTTTGCACTGTGGATATGTCCTAGGAGTTTCTATTCTTATCACAGCTGGATCAGACTCTTCAATAAAGATGCGACATCTGAATACACAAGCTTTGAGACATTTACTACATTGAATAGTAAAGGACAATGATGCAGATGACAAAATGGAGGTCTTCAAGATATGTTTGTAAAGGAATTCATCTGTGGAAAGTCGTGAGTTCATAGACAGCAAGAGTGAATATGTGCGATGCTTGCATTTAGCTCGAGAGAGTTATCTTTACATTGCCACCAACCTGGGATATCTAAATTGCATCGACTTGACTATTCCTGGAGAAGAAAAGTGGACGACTATACTCAAAATTAATGACAAGGAGCCCATTGTTTGTTTGGATGTACTGGTCATGGAGTCCCCTGATTCCCCAGCCTTACAAGAAGATTGGGGTGCATCATGGATTAACTATGTATCCAAGAGCTCGCTGGAGACGGAGTTCTTCACCAGATATGGTGAAGCAAACCGATATCAGATACAAGAGGTTGTTGGCAAGGGAAGCTATGGTGTAGTAAGTTCTGCGATTGATACTCATACTGGTGAGAAAGTGGCAATTAAGAAGATTAATGATGTATTTGAACATCTATCTAATGCCACACGCATTCTGAGAGAAATCAAGCTACTTAGACTGCTTCGCCATCCAGACATTGTTGAGATTAAGCACATTATGCTTCCTCCATCTCGACGGGAATTCATAGATATATATGTTGTATTTGAGTTGATGGAGTCTGATCTTCACCAAGTTATTAAAGCAAATGACGATCTCACACTTGAACACTATCAGTTATTTCTGTATCAGCTTCTTAGAGCTCTAAAGTACATTCATACAACAAACGTATTTCATCGTGACTTGAAGCCAAAAAACATTTTGGCAAATGCTGACTGCAAATTGAAAATATGTGACTTTGGGCTTGGTCGTGTCTCCTTCAGGTGCTTTTTAGAGACAGAGTATTTCAATGGAAACGCTTAGAAAAGCTCATTATATTGGCTAAGGAATAGGTAGCCATTATGAGTCGGAATCGAGCACTACAAGAAGCAAGCAGACAAGATACAGGAAATCAACGAGTTGAAAGAAAATTAGATCTGACATACACACTTAAGGATGGTGCTCGAGTGGTAATAGTAGATGCTAGTATTCAGCGTAAACTTCTTTTGGCTTTGACTAAAGATTCTAAATTGCACAATCAGGAGCTTATGGATATTTACAGATTAGTTGAAGGGGAATTTGATATTCCTTCCTTGGCTATAGATCTTGTTCAAAGACTCGCAGTTGCTACACGAGATATGATGCTCGCTTGGAGTGAATCTGTCCTTGTAGATCGTTGATAATGGCTTTCAAATGCTCTTAAAAAATTATTGCCATATGGGACATATTACACGAATTGAAAACAGACTCTGTCATATTGGGAATAACAATATCCAGATACAAGCCTATCTACAGGCAAACTCTAACTGGAATGTGTGGAAAATGACGACTCTTCAAAGTCGTAATACAATGCATAATGTTTTGCAGTGGCAATGTGGCCGCCCAACTACAATACAAGAGCGGAATTTGGACAATGATGAAGATGAATTTCGTGACAGAGATTATGATATATCAGCAATGACAAATAATTTAGCTGAAGCTTTTTGATATGGAACTGTGGAGAATGAAGGTATTGGAGATGTACGTGGAACATCTGACAAAGATGATGAGGATATCTTCTTTGATGACGAGTCTGCAAAATTAGTATCATCTCTCCAAGTGGGAGAAAAGCGGCCCGATCCAGTTTAAAGAGTATCAGAGCGCCAAAACCTCCAGAAGCCTGCAGAAAGCTCCACAACAGCTATTTTTGCCATAAAGAGATTAAAAAAGGTGATTGAACAGTTCAAAGACCTTCATCAAAGTCAAAGAGGCGGCTCAGAGCCATCAAAGCTCACCAAGTAATTATTAAATGTATTAAAGCCACCTGAGGCAGCAGAACCGCCTAAACGGTGCTGATAAAAGGATTCAAAGCCCATCTTTTGCAGAAGCAATGTACAGAGACACATATGGGTATCATTTTAGTATTCAAGGCGCAATTATGGACAAATAGCCAGCACATCACAAGAAATGACCCATACTTAAACTCAATTTTGATGCTCCTGCCTCCAGCGCAACTTAAATAGATATTTTATGCATTTATTTCAGTACAAATTAGGTTAGAAGTAGTGACTCCATCAGATCTATCTGAGATCTGTTTGTTATAGATATTTTGCCTATTTAAACAACGTTGTTCGTTGTTCAAAGGGTGGTTGGTTAACTGAGTCATTTGAGACTTGTGCTGTAAACCTGAGAGTTTCTACGATCAAAGATGGCTGGAACATTTGGATTATGAACTATCTGTTGTGGATTTGATGGCTGAAGAGCTAATTACAAGATTCGCGTACTTTCTTCATGGCTCAATAAGTCTTTCTTGCCTCTATTTTCAATTTTAATGTGTTTATATCGCCTTTGTGTCACGATCTAAATAACAGAAAAGAAGACTAGCTCAGAATTCACTTAACAACACTTTGTGCTCAATTCCTGTTATTTCTCTATGTTCTCTTCTAAATTAGCCTATGAATATGAATACCTCTTGGCTCATATTTACACTAGTTTCCTTCATATATGAATATCGTTCAGGAAATCTTGATTGCTCCTATATAATGTTCACTCACCTTCCCTCTGTTAGCGTGATGAAAGCTACTTAATTTCCTTTCATTCCCTGACCTCCATTTCATCTCATTTCCAGCTTGAATATTGGTCCATGTGTAGCTATCCTGCTCTGTATTCCTCTTCCGTCAAAGAAAACACACCCTTCAGTCCACGTTCATTGACTCCATGCCCAATGGTTTGAACTTCTTACGCTTCGCATGCCAACTCTGCTTGAATAGATCAACCATCCCACCAAACTCAAAGAAACCCATGTGCATCATATCTAGCCTGAAATCATTCCCTAAACAAAGCTAAATCCAAAAGAGAGAGCACTCTCTGACTGCTGGTAGGCTAGGACCGGCAGTCCAAAGCTTGGTCTGTGGTTACCTCGGCCGTATCCCTTAAGGAGCCAAGGGACAACCTGAGCGTTAACATAATGGCGACTCCACTGGGGACCTGAATCATTTTGTTCATCACGGTAAACCTCGTTTTCTGGAGAAAGTGCTCCTTTTCTTTAGAACTTTCCATGTTTAGTTCTGATCTTTGATGGTGGACAGAGAGCAGGCACTTCAAATTTAAGGCATCCACCTGGCGACTCCACTTCATTTTCAATCAAGACTCCACTGAGGAACGAACCAATTCTACAAGCAAATAGTCCATATTCCAAAGCATTAATAGTAAGACAGGATGACCGGGTTCGTGGAAGATCTTTCATTTGATAAAGATTTAGATGAATTCAGGGAGAGTTTATCAGAACTTCAGCTTGATGAAGAATTTTTCAGATTGGTGTTGTTAAAAACAGCAGGACGCTCGAGTAACCTTTTCTTGATTTAGTTGTTGAAAGATATGAAAATGAAATTGAACTCTTGCAATCTCAAATTCAGTCATGTAATTTTCGCGATCCTAAAGAATTTTTCCAAAATCTTCCTTCCCCAAGTCATGAGGAAATGGTACTACCTTCTGACTTACAGATTGAGGATAATTATGTTTTTAGGGAAAAGTCTGAAGGATTAGTTGCAGGGCTTATTACCGAGGATGCAGCTGTTCCACCCGATCAAGAAGGCCCAGAAGAAACTATCCCACATGATGTTTTTATTGATCCTATTGTAGACTACATAGAACTTCTTCTTAACTCAAGTTCTTTAGCATGCTTTCTCTGTGAGGACCAAATACATCAGTAGCGGCCTTTATATGCCACAATTTTGATTATGGGGGCACATGACCGAATAGTGCTTCCAATTTCATTAACAATCAGTCAGCCAGTTCATCTCTTTCTACAGTTGCTTAAGTGGCTACACTGGTTATTTGATTTCACCTAACAGCAAAGTAAGTGCTGATTAGAATAGGTAGGTAGGATTAATAAGGCAGCCGGCAAAGGGAATTTTGCAGAGTACAACAACAATTAAATATTAAGGCATTCTGACCTACTGTTCTTGACTTTTCGCAAGGAAAAGCCATCCCCAAGTGGAGCCACTGTTAGCCTCCTGCTCATAGCAGGTATTCATCTTTCATGATCGATATGTTTACAGGCCAAATACGTCATACTTTGCATGCCACAATGTTCCATATTTTCTACTGAGGCAAGGATGGCACAAACCTTGTCTGCAAGCATTTGGGACAGACCAATGTGATGACCGAGACCCAGACGAGAGGAAGCACAAGAGTTCATTCTTCAATTGGTGGTACTTTGGAATGTCCAGTGGTTTGGTTGTGTCTATATCTGTGCTCATGTATATTCAAGAAGAATGTTGAATGGGGTTTGGGGTTTTGTATTCCAACCTTGGCAATGGCAATAACACTCTTTGTTTTCATGTGTGGGACAAGATTGTACCCAATTGAAAAAACCATGTGTTCAGAAGGATACTTTTTGTGAAGGAGCTGGAAAAGATTTAGATTTCTACAAGGATAACCAAGCTGTGGGAGAAGAACAAAATAATTACAAGAAACCGCATTGTGAGGGAAGCCATGGGGAGGGAGAAGATGAAGATGAAGAAGAAGATGGAAATGAAGACACATTTATTAATCATATTAGTGCTATGTCGAGGCTGAAGCATATGCGAAAGAGGCGATTTCCCTGGACTGACAGATCTTTGATTACTAGCTATGCAAGATACAAAGCATCCTTGGGGGCTCGATTTCATTGTGTTGATTGGGTTGCAATGGGTGATGGGAAAGGAAGAGTGACTGTTGTGCAACTTATATCTGGTAATCTTAATCATGAAAACCTATGCTCTTTTACTTGGTCTGCTAAAAGAGAGAGGCAACTTCTTGGGATTTACTGGTGCAAGTCCTTAGGGCATAGATCCAAAAGGAGGATTAAAATTGTGGAGGTTGGAGTACATCTTTAGAGAAGTCAGTGAATCTGAAATGGTTGGAGGGGATCCTCCAAAAGAGTATCAGGCATCTTTAGTTGCTGATTTCACATCAGCATTCTTGGCACGCATTGTATGTATTGATGTGAGCCTTGTGGATCAACTACTTCTTTGTGGTGATCAGCGGGGCAGTATTGTTGCTTTTGAATTTCCAGTGAGATTAATCGATCTTGAAAATGCAATTATGCCAGAAAAGTTTCAAACATTTTGCTCATTTAAAGGAGCCCATGGTATCTCAAGTGTGGTTAGCATTTCAGTTGCAAGATCAAATGGAAACCAAATCTGTATATGTTCGACAGGGAAGGATGGATGCATCTGTGACTTTATTTTGATAAAGGTGCCATTGGAGACTACTCAAATAAATTGATTTTTGCTGGAATAAAAAATGTCCCAGAAATTACTATGGTGGAAACTGTGTCTGATTGTGAAAACTTCAGGAGAGATGGGATTCATAGGAGGTTTGCAGCAGGTTTTACGGCAGTAGACTTTATTTTATGGGACTTGAAAAATGATTCTGAGCTTTTACGAGTTTTGTGTGGGGGATGGCAAAGGCCTCATTCATATTTCCTTGGTTTGATTCCAGAGATTCAAAAATTGCTTTTCCTATTTAAAGGAACATACCATTTATGTCGTTAGAAATTGGGTGCCAGATGATCAAATAAAAGTCTTTCCTCAAGTTCTACACACAGAATTCCATGGGAGGGAGATTCATTCTGTCCATTTTATTCCTTTTCCAAATAGCTTGATTTTGGGTCAGGGCATTCAAAGTTATCCGAAAATAAGTTGGATTGCCACTGGAAGTGAAGATGGAACTGTGCGCATAACAAGGTATTCCTCAAAGCAAATGGACAAACTCAATTTATCCTTGCTACTTGGGGAACATGTTGGCGGATCAGCTGTAAGATCAATTACCACTGTTTCAGAGATCTATACTCTACAACTGGAGGGTGATAAAAGGCAACATGATTTCTATTGTAGCATTGGAAACAGAGATACTCCATTGCTACTCTTATATGTTGGGGCCAAGCAGGTTCTAACAACTTGGCAGTTGAAATGGGAAGAAGTTAGCCAAGACCATCATGAGAATGAACTATCTAGTAAATTGACACCAATCAGTCATGGTTCCAACAAGTCAAATTTTGACAAATTCCCATTGGAAGAAAACTATATGATTTCCTTTCAATGGCTAAGTACATACATGCAACCGCAGTTTTGCAAGCCTCCAAAGAAAATGGCAAGTGGGAAACAAAAAATATCATATGGATGGTATTACACTTAAGAGAGTAATGCCAGGTGAAGTTGTGGAGGCCGACTCTGGCCTGGATGAAATTAGTGGAGCAATGGGGAAACTCATTACTAATGATGAAGCACAGGATGACTGGAGATATTTAGCAGTGACGGCATTTCTGGTGCAGGGAACTGACCCCAGGTCAACTGTCTGCTTTGTCGTTACTGCATGTTCAAATGCTACCCTTAGTGTGCATGCTCTCCTATTGCCACATCATCTCTGGTTTGAAGTGGCTTTATTGGATCATGAGAAAACACTGGTCTTAGCTTTACAACATGTTGTTATTCCTCTTCATCATCCGGGTTCAGGTAATTATCACAGCCAGTGAGGATTGCACATGTCGCATATGGGAATCAAATGGGAAACATGTTGCAACCATCAAAGGGCACATTGGGAGAGGTGTTTGGCGTTGTGGATATGTCCCAGGAGTTTGTATTCTTATCACAGCTGGATTAGACTCTTCAATAAAGATGCGGCATCTGAATACACAAGCTTTGAGACATTTGCTACATGGAATAGTAAAGGACAATGATGCAGATGACAAAATGGAGGTCTTCAAGATATGTTTGCAAAGGAATTCATCTGTGGAAAGTCGTGAGTTCATAGACAACAAGAGTGAATATGTGCGACGCTTGCATTTAGCTCGAGAGAGTTATCTTTACATTGCCACCAACCTGGGATATCTAAATTGCATCGACTTGACTGTTCCTGGAGAAGAAAAGTGGACGACTATACTCAAAATTAATGACAAGGAACCATTGTTTGTTTGGATGTACTGGTCATG
>APFE031155397.1:25862-64962 GCA_000404065.3 Pinus taeda | reverse complement strand
AAAAATGTTAATAAATCCAAACCCCAAGAGACCATACACAAACAAAAATATGCCTGCATCAAAAGTTGAAAACTCCGTTTGCAAATGCGGAAGTTGACATTATCATTCAATTAGATTGTAGCACCGTGTCAAAACGCATGCATATTTCAAACCTTCAACAACAAATTTGCAACATTTTTGTAACCCCATATATCCCCCAACAAATTTGCAACATTTTTATAACCCCATACATCCCCAAATATAATATCATGACAGCCCTAAGCAGGACCACGTTCATATTCAATATATTGACCCCAACATTTTAATTCTTTGAGATCTTTCAGAACTGCGATGAAAACCCTCGCAAAGCTGAGTAAACTTCACCATAAACATAGGTTATATTAAAGATTTTCAACTTGTGGTTGCCACTCTGATAGCTGTTGATTGCTTCTTCTTGATTTCAGTCACCAATCTATTAACATATATGATATATCCATCAACATTAAATTTTCGCTTGCAACCTGCATAGTTCATATACCGTACTTTTCCAAAGACTGGACGCTCTTGCCAACCCTGCAGCAACAAATATTATGAAATGTGTCATTTTTAGAAGAAAAAATATAGTAGATGCTTTCTAGAATCTAGATAGTGTCTTTCATTACTCAAGCACCAGAGGAAATTGAGAAAAACTCCCACGAGCTCCAAGGCTTCAGAGAATTAAGAAAACGTGTCTCAACTTTTCAGAAAGATAAGTATCAGTTCTTAAACATGCCAAGCATAATCAAAAGTAGATTCAGATTCAACCAAGCAGTTAATTTATTTAGAAATATCAGCTCTGACTTGATAAGATACGAAGTCTCAATTCTAATCTTAAGGCATTCTTCAAATTGATGACAGTAATATTTGGAGCCCACTTGCTCATTCTTTACTATTCGATCTCATCGTGTGCCTCGTACAGTTAGTATAGATTTAGGTTACATTTCCAGAGTCGAGGATGTTTCAGTCTATGAATGAGAACAATAGGGACCATGATGGCGACGTTGTTGCCTCTCCTTCAACATTCTCTTTGACTTTACTTGTGCTTGGACTTGATATCGCGGTGAATGTAAACTAAAGGAAGAATTTAATACTCGAAATTATTTTTCTTTGCATTACTCAATAGTAAATATTTATCATGCGAAATTGTGTTAACACAGGTAATGAAAGTAGACTTACCAAACATAAATTACTTTTTTCATATAAAGACAACTACAAATAATTTTAGTATTGAACTGCTAAAAAGAGACTTGGTACTCATTAGAGGCAACCATCGCCAAATTCGGTTGAAAGGTGGACTGAAAAATCCACTTGTCTTGTGAAAGCAAGTTTTGTTTCCTTCCCACCACATATGTTAATGGAGTTGTTTTAGTGTGACTTTTTGGACTTTCCAATGCTGGAATCTAGCGGAATATTTGAGGGGAAATCTTGATTTGTGTTATTTAAACTGATTTTTTGACTTGTTTTGTGAAGGCAAGTTTTGTTTCCTTCCTGCCACATATATTAATGAAGTTGTTTTTAGTGTGACTTTTTGGACTTTCCAGTGCCAGAATCTGGTGGAAAAATTTGAGGTGAAATCTTGATTTGTAATATTTAAACTGGTTTTTTTTATTTGGGTTTGTCGAGAAGTTGGAAGCATCTATTTTGAAGCTTCACAGAAAAGGGCCAAATACATCAAGCAAATGAAGAAGCAATCTGTCCCATAGGCTATTTTTAGCTTCGTGGACGTTAAAATAATTTTTTTATTTCTTTTTCTATATGGATTCAGCACCCTGAAAAACTCCTAAGCCACTTTGATTGTGCAGGGGTTATCCATCAAACTTGTGATTTCAATAAACTCTCGCCGGATTTTAGAGAAATTAGATCGGAAAAACCCACCAGAAAATCTTTCCAAAAGTCTCACTAGAGACAACTCGTATATTAATTCATTTGTCCCAGTAGTCCATGTCTTGGTGTCTAGTGGTGTATCTTCAAAGAGTGGAGGAATAAATCTGGAGTGATATATCACAGATGTAAATCTGTACTTTGTTATGAATATAATTTATATAAAAATAATAAATGCAAATATAAATATAATAATAATAAATAATAATTAATCAACTAATAGTTAGATAGTTAGTAATGAAGAGGCATGTTTTAGAGACATGACCATTCATAAAGGGCACCTGCGTAGGTATATAAGTGGGCTCTCATTGTAATCATTTCACACATCTTTTGTACCTTCACATCTTTTGTACCTTCAACAATTATTACTTGTCCTATGATGGATACTTACGTATTTCAGTTATGATGGATACTTACGTATTTCAGTTCTTTTGAATTATTCTGTTGTGTATAAGAATTTTGGTCATTACATACATCATCTTCCAAATGTTAGTTCATATGAACTTTATTCCACTGGCATTCACTGTATTATATATGCCAAGATGTGCTAGAATATCCCACCAGAAAGCATTGATCTAACAGATTATAAGATGGTTTGAGAACCATCGTAAATAGGCTTCAATTTGTGATGGTGATTTCTCTTCAGTCTTTATCTTCCCAAATGCAAGTAATGTTTGTCTACTGCCTAGAATGTAGTTGGATCCATGTGCTTTTTCTGCAAGGCTTCATCATTCAGCTTGGGTATTGAGAAGAACATGCATCACCCTTGCATGTACTTAAGTTTTTAGCTATATACTTGACCAAAAAAACAAATAAAGAAATAAATAATCTTTCCCTTGTTCCTTTTATTGATGAGAAGTGAAATAAATAGAAAGTGCACTTGGAGGCTTATATTTTGCAATAGGCATTCTTCTTCTCTTCAACCCAATCAATCCATTCTCATATTATTCCCTTATCCTGATTATCTTTCTCTACTTATCTGACCTACATTCTATATTTTGAGAACATGTCTCATATATGACATGCAAGAGAATTCATCTATATTTTCTACTTACAAAAATATAGAGGTATGTAAAATGCTTTATAGTGATTTTCGAGGTTTTGCTTGCAGTTGTGGTCTCGAGTTGTGCTTTTGAGTTGTACCTGTTGCCATAAAATCTAGCAGAGTTGGTGCAAAGCCACACCAAGGAAGTCCAAACCTTGTCGTCACAAGAGATCGGCTACCACCATCACCTTAACAACCTTTCTCTATCTATTTAGTGGTATTTGAACCACAAATGAGAATTCCCTATATAGATCACCTAATATTCAATAAGAAGGGTTCAAGATGATTAATAAGATCTAATGCATGGGATATGGTACTAGCAAAGCCTGGAGGGCTAAGATAAATTCTACCAAAGTACAAACAATCTGTCCCTAGATCAATTAAGTAAATTGGAGGGTTGTTATAAGTTAGGGTTTTAGATATTTTCAATAATAGGGCATCCAATGTCATATAACAACCAAAAGAAAATCTTACAATGATAACTCAACAATGGAGCAAGGCTATCAATTAGATATGTGGAGATTGGGGTTTGCAATGGAGGTTTTATGGTTGAAACATGCATAAAACAACAAATAGTGTTTTTAATGTTAGTTTTCCTGTGAACCTAACACCTAACAAACCATAACCTAGCAAATCATAAATTTACTAAATGAATGCACAGCTAGGTTCTTAACCTAAATTAGCAAAAGCAAAATATAACCAATCTCACAAAAAAATTACCCAACAGATTCTGCCCAAACAAATATGTTCATTAAATTGATTCAGAAGCTGCATGGGCTCTTGGCCTAGGATAATGGAGCCACTAAGGAAATACATATACAACATTGGATCTAATCCAGCTAATCAAGCCCTCCTTGTTTGTTATGGATCTCCTTGTTGCCACCTTCCTTGGACCCAACACACTAGAGTATTACACTCCTCACTAAAATATCTCTCTCAATCTTGTGTTGTTGTATGGTGTCTTCTCTTCTCCTTAGCTTTGCTCTTATAACTTTTCATTGAACTAATCTCTAACCCTAATCTCCAAAGTGATTAACAACCAAGATTAGATCTCGCCTCACTTGAGATCAAGGGTTGAGATTAAAACATAATGACTAAAGTAAATAATTTAGTTTTTCTAATTTCCCTTTAGCTCAATAAGACAACATAATAATTATGTGTTTTTCTTAAGTTAGACTTGGGCTAACCTACAAATGCAACTTGGCCACACTAGAGCAAGTGTCTAAGGAGACGTTAGGTTACTTCTACATGCATAGAACTTAGGCTTGTGCAAAAGTACCTGCTTGAGCTACAAACATTAACACTCTGTCTTAGCGAGGGAGGTATTTCTTCCCCCTGGAACTAATTTAGATTCTGGAACTACAACTGCTACCATGGTTGCTCCCTATGAACTAGAAGCCTTCCTTTCAATCTGGTCTAGAAACATCCTCAAATTCATACTCTCCTTAGCCTAGTTCCTAGAATCTTCCTGCTCTTGAACATCCCATAAGGTCATCTTATACCAAGAAACCTTCTTGACCAATTTGGAAGAGTATGTCAACTGCTCCTCCCCTCCTGAACCTAATGGTTGACTCATTCTTAATTACTCAACCTTCAGAGCTACCTTCTCCTTGTCCTCTGTCATTTCTCTGCTTTGTGCCATCACTCAAATAGGATAGCCTCCTAGCCTATACAGGTTGATCTCTCTAACTCCAATGATATGTCCCTCATTAGAGCTAGATCTCTTGGGTTTGATTAGTACATTCCCATCCTGGAAGGCTACACAAAACCCCTTCCTCTCCATCATAGAGACGGAAAGCAGACTCCACCTCAGTTCCAGTACCCATAGCACATCCTTTACTTCCATCTTGTCTCTTGACTCAAGTTGAAATACCATTGTTCCAACCCCATCTACTACATGTTTAGCATCTTGAGCAGGATACTTTTCTTTATGAGCCAGGCATACAGTGTCTTCAGAGGATTCAGGGACTGTCTTCTTTCCAAAGGCTTTTTCTCTTTCAGCAAACTTTTTCACAAGAGAGTCAAAGGTTATATCTTTGAGATTTCCATTTGCTTGCAAAGACTCAAGATAATTGGAGTATGTAGGATAAAGTGCCTTGAGAAAAGCAATAAGAGAGAATATCCAACTCAACCTTAGTGGATTTTATATCATGCATTATAGACTTTAATTTCAGATGCAAGAGCAAGAGGATCATTATTTTGCAGTTCAAGAGTGAAGAGTTTAATCATGAGTTGGACGACTTCAAGTGCAGAATGTGAGTCATAGAGTTCTTTCAGCTTTTGTAAGGCTTCAAAGGCAGTTGAATATGATGAAATATGGCGACTCACCTCCTTATTTACAGATGCTGCGATTAATGCATACGCTTTGCTGTTCTTGTTTTCCCAAATGGCGAGCTCTTTGTCTGATGTAGGCTTTTCTGGGTCACTGTCTCCTTCTCCGACACACACTCCTTTCCACAGCTCATTGAAAATGAGGGTGTGTTGTACCATCCGGGACCAGTCAGGATAGTTCTCCTTGCCAGTGAGAACTATTCCTATCATAGAGATGATTGAATGCATTCTGTAAAAGATTACTTCTGCTGATAGACTAATACTTCTGATGGCAAAAAAAATTGCTCTTATGAAGAAAAAACTTCTGCTGCTATACAGTCAAATTTTTCTCAAAGGGGAGAAAACATAAACACTGCCACTCTAAGCTTTAAGGTAACTTAAACCAAAGAAGCACGCCTCGCATTCACAAATTGATGACATATGAGAATGAGATTTATTCTCTGAAAATATAAATGACATATGAATATCAGTGAAACTATTGAAGCGTACTGTCACACTCCCAAGTAAATAACATTACGATCAGCACAGCGTTTTTAATGGTGACATATCCATATCAGCACAGTGTTTCAAATGTATTCTCTATGGAAATCGAAACATTCCATATATGTAATATAACCCTTCAAGGTAATACGCATACCAGACAGCGTTTCAAATACAGTTCATATCAGACAGCATTTCAATGGGACAGTGTTATTGCGTATTCAACATTACCAAACTGCACATTTAACATCAATACTATCAAACTGCGTTATCTATTATCAAACTGCACTATCAAACTTCAACATTTCAATGGGACAGTGTTACTGCGCATTCAACATTACCAAACTGCGCATTTAACATCAACACTTTCAAACTGCGTTATCTATTATCAAACTGCACTATCAAACTGCGTTATCAATGCGTTCTATATCAAACAGCGTTCGATATTCAATGCGTTCTATTGCTGGTACCTGCAAGCAATTAGGTTTAATTTATTACTTGCTCTTGCAATGAATAGAATCGCCGAGCTACTAATGCATGATTCAGATATGGGTTCTGTCTTCTTGAAAGGAGAAGCGTTTACACCAGCTTATATATATTGTCACCAAGTGTATGCAAGGAGCAGCAACATATGGAGGCAGCAATGACATATGTTTCAGCAGCAACGTATGGAGGGTGGGGAAAGAGCAACAACGTATGGAGGGAGGCCAAGGGGCCGAGGTCGATTCATATACCACTATAACGGAAACATCAACAGAGCTACACAGATTCCCGAGTTGGTTTAAGGCGCCAGATTTTAAAACGCATATGACTTCATATCCCAAAGTAGTCACTGCGATTCCAGCGAAGCAGGGGACTGTTCAGAGGAAATATCATAACTCATATGTTCAAAAACGTATATGACACTGCCTTTGGACAAAGGAGCAGAAGGCAGGCAGTGGACAGAGGAGTTACAAGGCAAGGTTAAAAAAAGAACCTGGGACCTGTGCTCTGATACCATGTCAGGCCAGGAGTAACTCCAGGAAAACTGATTCATTTATCCAATTAGGCAACTATCTATTATATACATGAATGTGATCGTTCAGTTCATCTTCTTGATGACTGTTCACATTCAATTCTCCCAATCGCTGAGGATTAGGTATCAACAATCACCAAACCCTACATATCATTCTAAGTCCCACTCGATCAGGCTATTGAATTGTTCCCGTACTCATGTTTGTTGGAATTTGGGTAGCTCATAACGTATTTCTGAGAGAAGGAAACCAAGCAAAAGTGAATTGGTTGGGTAAGTTACCCAAGTGGTTAGGGTTTTGACTCAAAGTTTTGGGTTTGGACCCAAGTAAATTAATTGTTTATTCTAATTTATGGTTAACGGATTGAGTGGGAAAAACCCTAAAGGACCAAGGGTTCACCAAATAACCTAAAGAAAAACTATAAATGGGAAAACAAAGGAAAGGCCTCCACACACAAGTGGAGAAGGACATTCACTTGTGGAGAGAGGGAGGCTAAAGGACCTGGACGCAGGTCTGCCTTAGAGGAGTCGTAGCAGCAAGGAGGCCAAGTTTCTCCATGATCTGGTTAACTAAAGGAGCCACTATCAAAAAGGGAGAAGGAGGTCGAGTAGGAGGATCTAGCCGCAGTGTTGGAAGGTCAGATCTGCAAGAAGAAAGTTAGATCTAAGTGTCGGAAGGTCATATTTGAGCATTGGAAGGTCATATCTGCAAGAATAAAGTCAAATATGAGTGGTGGAAGGTCATATCTGAAAGAAGAAAGTTAGATATGAGTTCTAGAAGGTCAGATCTGCAAGAAGAAAGTTAGATCTGAGTGTTAGACGGTCATATTTGCAATAAGAAAGTTAGATTTAAGTATTGGAGGGTCAGATCTGCAAAAGAAAATGCAGGTGATCTGAAGAATCATATCTAGCAGATCGAGAAGTTGTAGTGTAGTTGCAAAAGGACCAGTTGCCAAGAACAACCACAATAAAAGGACCTTGAGGTGAAGGCACTAGCTCAGGGATGCACTTGACTTTTTGGGCAGATTTTAGATCTAATAGAATAGATCTCAAGCCCTAAGTTTTGTATACTATGTATACTAGTTGTATCAAAGATCTAAAGGGCCATGATCCTTGGTATGGGATCCCTAATGATTATTTATTAATGGACAAATAAAGGTCGAGATTTGGGCCATATAAATCTATGTACTTAGTTGATCTCACTGTCGTTAAATTTTCATTGTGCAAAGAGTTGTTAATATTATGTATCTTCAGTGTGTCTATGCTCTAATTTAAACATAGACCAAATTTGGGGTACAAGGATAATCCAACATGGAATCAGAGCTACTTTGAAGAGCACGTGGATCAAAGTGTGCATAGGAAAGTAGAGCAAGCTAGTGGAGGTTGTATAGGCTCAAAGGAAGTCTAGCTTCAGAGGGAGGCTACAAAGGATTGTTGGCCACCCAATGGAAGTCTTAATCTTTAGGTTAGAGTACGAGAGAGTGGAGTTTTCAGCCGATGCAAGGACAGTCACAAACCATGCAAGAACACTCATGGTGGTAGAAGGAAAAATCATGTTGCATGCGAGGACAATCATGCACCATGCAAGATAAAGCTTTTCCAAGCACAAAAGAAGATGTGGCACATGCAAGGACAGATATGGCTATGCAAGGGAAAGCCATGACTCATGCGAGGAAAGTCACGAAGCTGGAGATTTCAAAGAGTGAAGGAAATACCTTCCTCACTAAGAGGGAGTGTTGGAATTTGGGTAGCTCGGAAGATATTTCCAAGAGAATGAAGCCCAACAAAAGTGAGTTCGTTGGGCAAGTTACCCAAGTGGTTGGAGTTTTGACCGAAATCTAAAGAAGGAAAATCTTGTGATATGAAGAGTTGTGACAAAGGTTAAAAGATTAATTCTCTCATGTAATTTCCAAGGACGATTTTTTCCTGATTAGGACTGTTTCTGGACCTAAACCAAAGTTGTTTCAAGTTTTGAGACCTAGCCAAGTCATCTTTGAGGTTGTCCAAAGCATCTTTGAGGAAAATTTGTGTCTCCTCTTGGGGCAGAAAAATTCAGCCAATTTTGAGGTCCTTGCTCAGGCTGAATTTCGATCATGTAAAGCAGAGCTCCTGAGGCTCATCTTGGCCTATTTCTGAGTTTGTTTCATGCTAACCTGAGGCAGATTCTGAATTGTTTCTCAGGCATATTACGAGTTGGTTTTATCAGACCAATTCAAGGCAATCTTGAGTTTTTTTTAGGCTTATTCGAAGGGCTAGTCAAAAGTTGTATCAAGGCATAAATAGGGTTTGATCTAGAAGAGAAGTCAGTCTTGTACAGTGGCTGCAAATATTAAGTGATAATTGGACAAGTTTGACAAAGTGTTTGGTGCAGACCTAGATGTCATCTTTGTAGAAATCTGAAGCAGTCCCTAAAGAAGTTTGAGCAGTTCTTGAAGTTGTTCTGGTAAGAAATCTGAAGCAGACCTTGATATCCATCTTGAAGAAGTTTGGAGCAGATTCTGAAGCAGACCCAAGTCCCCTTTTGAGGAACCCAAACAGTCTGTTCTAAGGCATATGTGAAGTAGCTGATAGGAGGTATGAATTAGAATTTTTTTTGTTGCACTAGAGGTCAGAGTTACAGTAGCATACTTATTGGAGCAGATCTGAAGTTGAACATGGTTAAGCAGAGATAGTAGTGATTGAATATTGTTGTATTTGGGTCATTGTCACTGGTACAGTAGCCCAAGATTATTGTTTTATATTTTATTATTAAGGGTGGTGCTAAAGAAGGAAGTTGTAGCTTCCTTCCGAAGGTTGTTGCCTCCTTCCAATGGATGTTGGTAAACCGGGGGTTCTAGCTCCTTCTAGTAGTGGTTGGTAGTTGGTAAACTGAAAGTTGTAGCTTCCCTTGTAATATAAATAACATGTTCATATAATTGTTGTGTATTCCTTGATGTGATGTTATTGGTTAATTCTTTGTAATCTTTAATTGTTGAAATTTATGAAACATTGATTGACCTTCCCCCCTCAGTATTTTCAACAACTAGTATCAGTGTACGTTACCCTCTTAGAGTTTAATCACTGACGGAAGAACATAAACAAGCATGGATCATATGGAAGGCATCTCTTCAAGAACAATTCCGATATTTGATGGAAATTATTATCCACTATGGAGCAGTTGCGGAGAAACCTACTTGAAGGATATAGGAGTGAATGTTTGGCTCTCCATCGTGAATGGCTACAAAGTTCCTAAAAATGATCCAACAGATCCTGACAAGAAGAAGTTTTTCAGTTGCAATTCAAAAGCTCTTCATGCCATCACAGGTGGATTATCAAAAAATGTCAAGATCAAGGTAATGACTTGCACCAAAGCCAAAGATGTTTGGGATGTTAATTTTGGCATCTAGGGAGAAAATGAAAGTCCCTAGCCCACATTTAATTATGAAATATAATTTCAAGTGGTTAAATAGAAGGATTTTTTTATCAAGTCTGCTTCAATTCATTCATGGGAAATATAATTATTTGAATTTAAATTCCCACCGAGATATTCAAGGTTTGTTAATTTAGGTTGTCATTGATGTCAATATGGCACTAGCTGGGATGGAAAATATCCTTGAGATGCCTGGTTCCAAATGATAATGTCATAACTCTTGTTTGAAGAAGATGTCAAGCCACGAAGATGTCAAGCAATTAATGAAGAAGTCTTGCCTAAACAAGTCCTTGAACTAACTATAATGTTCTTGAGTGCCAATCATATGCCTTGATTGGTGATCTAGAGCACATCCGATGCTACCCCAAATCAACACTCCCTCTTAGCGAGGACTGTGATCTAGTAATACTCCTCACAAATATCACCCTGGTCATCCGACATCGGTCCCTGTGATGATGCTAAGCCTCCCTACCCAACATCCTTTCCACTGCTACATCCTGTACTACTGCACATGGTTGTGCCACTGCTGCATCTGTACGATAACTCCCTCTACATCCGTGCTGCTGTTGGCCCTTTCGCACTGCAACTCCCTCTACATCTATGTTGTTGCTAGTCCTTTCTCCCAACACTACATCCGCACTGCAACTCCCTCTACGTCTGTGTTGTTATCACTCCCATTTCTGCTACTGAAACGGGTTCTTGACCATCCCCATCTTTTCCCTGAAGTAGTCAACCTTTGTCTTCCAAAGGGCCTTGGTGAGGATGTCCGCCCCCAGTTCTCCTAAGGGAGTGTAGCTCAACTGTACAACTCCTCGTTGGACACAGTCCCTGACAAAGTGACACCGGATATCAATATGTTTTCATCTATCATGAAACACTAGATTCTCAGAGAGCTTGATGCAACTCTGATTATCACACATGATCGTGGTCGCCTCCATATTTCTTCTAAATAGGTTCATAAGCAGTTTTCTAAGCCATATGGCCTCACACAAAGCTATGCTCACCGCCATATATTCTGCCTCCGATGAGCTCAAAGCCATAGACTTTTGTTTCCTACAACACCAAGAGGTCATTCCTGATCCAATGTTGAACCAGTACCCAGAGGTACTTTTCCGATCCACTGAACTTCCTGCCCAATCTGCATCAATAAATCCACTCAACCTGGTATCCTTACATTTGGTGTACAAGAGTCCATAGTCAACTATTCCCTGTAAATACCTAAGCACATGTTTGGTTGTTGCCCAGTGTGCCCTATTCGGTTCCACCATGAACTGATTGAGGGTGTTGACAGCGTAGCAAATGTATTGACCAGATACATCAGCGACCCTATGAGCTGCCTGTATCGGATGGGATCGACATCCTTGTCTTCTAATGCATCAATCTTCTTCCAGTTGGTGATCATTAGCGTAGCCACAGGTCTACAGTCCTCCATCACGAATCTTTTCAGGATCTCTATAGCATACCTCTCTTGCACAAGGAAGATCTCTCCCTTTTGCTACAAAACTTCCAACCCTACGAAGTAGTGCATTCGTCCCAAATCCTTCATATCGAATTCTATGGCCAGGTTCTTCTTGCAGTACCCAATGAGTCTAGATGATGTTGTTAGAAAAAGATCATCCACATATAATACTAAGAGTAGCGTCTCGTTCTCTACAACCAGATAGTAGAGATTCAAATCCGCGTCACTCTTGAAAAATCCCATCTTCTGCAAGTAGCCATCTATTCGACCATACCATGCTCTCGGTGCCTGTTTCAGCCCATACCAGGCTTTATTCAATCTGCATACATGAGACTTCTTCTCATGAGTCTCAAAACCCTCTGGTCGTTCAATGTATACCTCTTTTTCTATTACCCCGTTTAGAAATGTCGTTTTGACATCCATCTGATGGATCTCCAATCCCATCCAGGCTACAAGAGATATCACAGTCCTAATAGATGTATACCTAGCTACTGGGGCGAAGGTCTCCTCATAGTCAATCCCTTCCTTTTGAGCATGTTGATTTAGCGTAGCATCGAATGTGCTCTAGATACGAAATTTGGTGGAGAGATTGGGCCACATGAGATCTCCAATACCCAGAAAGAGTTTGGGCAAATTCTAAACAGTTCAGGAGATATTAAAATAATTAATAATTTTGATGGAATCCCTAAGTTAAACTTGGGGAAAATAAAATATTAATGTGTATTAATATGAAACTGTGTTAGAATGGTCCAAAAGACATGGATCAAGCCAGATCTAATCTTAGTTGTTGATTAGGGATGTAATCTCGACCGTTAATATGTCAACAGGGAAAAGTATAAGAGGAGGTTTAAGGGTAACTTGGAGAACACACCAGAATGATCAGTCATTCTATTCTCTAGAGCGGGGTTTGCTTAGAGAGATAGAATTAGTGATCAGAAGTTGCAGCTGAGGGGCATTGAGTACAGAGAGACAAAGAGGTAAAGATAGTGCTAGGAGAGCTAGCCGAGGAGAGTGACGCAGAGCCAGTCAGGACTCACGCAGAGGCAGCCAAGAGTTGCGCAGAGCCTCAGAAAGGCCAGCGTTGTTGACGGAGAGGGCCAGAGGCTGATGGAGGTCCTCCTATGACTGACGCAGACCCATTTGGGGTGACGCAGAGCCAGCGTTGGCCAGAGAGGGGCTGACACAATCAAGAAAACGCTGACGCTGGGGTTTTTGGGGCAGATTGGTGCTATATGCACAAGTACTAGTTCTCACTGCAAGTTGTCACTTGGTTAGCTAGCGCGAGATCACTAGGAGCTCAAGCCAACTTCTACAGATTTCAGAAGAAGCTCTATGTGTGATGAAAGGAAAGAAATATTACTCTACAGATGCTATTCTAACTGCAGAAAGGAGAAAGATTGAAATGTAAAGCACAACCTAATAAACCCTAATTAACAAACTAATTCTACTTTTGTCAAAAACACTTATGAAAACCATGAAAGAAATGCCATTACCTACTCAAGGAAGTAAACAACATCTAACCATGTTATTTCTAGAAGTAAATAAGCAAAAAACATATTTTTGGATTTTTATGTGTTTTCATGTGAATTTAACATGCATCTAATTCATTATGTGTGAGTGTGGCAGCAAACAGGTGGCGCTAGAGGGCGGTTTGGAGCTTGGGAGGATGTAGGATGGTGTGGATGGGTCCTAAGAGGTCTTAAGTGTCCTTCTGGAGGCTTTTCCCACACTCGACCTTTGAAAGAAATCCTATAGGAAAAACTACAGGAGGACATAGGAAAACTACAGGAGGAAAACCAGGAAACTAAAGGAGGCCTACAAGAGGAGGCCGAGAGCAATTTTCGTTGTTTTGAGGGTGTGAGAATGGGTGGAAAAGGTGGATGAAGGTTGGGATGAGGTGTTAGGGCGCCTAAGGTCTACCATGAATCACCAGGAGAGAGAAAGATGATTGGGTTTGCTCAAGGAGAGAGGATGAAGTTCTATGAAAAATGAAGGAAACTAGGGCAAAATTGGGGTGAGGTTTGGGAGACCTATAGGGCATGGATCAGATGGAGGGTATGATTGCTGGTAAGCTGGCCTACTGCTGGAAGAGATCTGCTACATAGAAACTGATAGTCGACCAAGAAAATCAAGCAACCAATGAAATTAGTGCATCCTAGGAAAACAGAGTTTTGCATTAAAATGGCCTAAACTATGATGTATAGAAGGAAATGCCGGGAAATGCTATAAGAAAGGAAAGCATGCAAAAAGACTATTGCAAATCAGGAAGTGAACATGATAAAGAAGATCTAAAGCAAAGCAAAACTGAACTATCAACCTACTAGAGAACTGCAAATACTAGAAGTCCTAGGAATGAGGAAAATCTGTGTTTTTGGGGCAGCAAGAGTCTTTGCTTCAAATCATGGTCCCAGAGGGAGGAAGAGAGGCCAAGGCATTGTTGCTAGCCTTTTGAATCTTCTCTAATCACTTCTTAACCTGCCACAGAAAGCACAAATGGAAGCAAGCTACTAAATCATCAAAAGCAACCTATTCTTAACCATAAAATAAATACATCTAACAGCAAACTAATCTACAAACTGAAGTAAAGCACACAAATACAAGTAAAGAGAAGCTTGGCTGCTTGGATTGGGCCCTAACCCAAGAGCTTCAGCCCTCTGAGGTAACTCAATGCTAGCCCAAAAAGGATTCCATCTTCATTATCAAAAAATAGCAAGATTACATAAAACTGTCATAAAATAGTAAGCTCGAAATTTGAGCAGAGTTTACACAAGCAAAAAAAAGTCGACCCTAATGAGGCCCTAGACCTCTCTACTTATACATTTAAAGCTACCAACAGCTTACTTAAAATAAGGGAGGCTTGGCTCCCAAAACTCGAGATAACTATCAATCATCTTCCACTTGCTCAGTTGTCTTCTAGTGCATGATTTGGCTGCTTGTACTCTGAACTGAATGAAGGGGAATTCAAAGTGAGGAGCAATAAATGAGGGGGATTCCCTCCTCTAAGTCTTCTCCTCTGTTTACTTCGAGTTATTGCTGCAGTTTGACCACTAGATCCTTGACTTTGACCTCGAAATCCATCAATAATCTGCATTAAATATATGTTAGACCACATGGCATAATAACTAACTCAACTCACCTTATAAGCATAAATATAATTAGAAAATCATACAATAAGCTAAGAGAATGGTTGATTTGACTAGGTTAGGATGTAAAATGAGCCCATATAATTACCCATTTATGAGGCTCATCATCACCGCCCTACTGAAGGTATTGCTCAACCTCTGAGCAACCTAGTCAATCTCTTGGTCTTTCATGGCCTTGGTGGCCTCCCTAGCATTCCAGGCTTCTGATGTGGTCTGCTCATGTTCTCCATAAAATCCTGTCTTTCTGTCTATGTCTTTCCACTGCTTCTTCTCTTCTTCTTCTCTTCTGCCTTCCAGCATGCCTAGTATGAGTGGAGGACTCAGTTTGAGGCCAATCCAGTTAACCTTCAACTTTTGCATGGAGCGCTTGTACATTGGCACTCTTTTCAATGCCTCCTTCAGCCTCATGGGGGAATGGTATTCACTAATCTGCAAGCTATGGGGTAGGGTGTTCCATCTTCTCATGCATGCATGCACACAGTCATCCCCAAGTAGCCTAAGCATATCTTCAAAGTGTGCAATGGCTTGTTCCTGATTGGCTAGATATTTAGGGGCAATCTGAGGCTCATTAGCAAGAAAGTTGTGTGTGCTGATGAGTGCCATAGGATCTGATGGCTCATCTCTTATCATCAATGGTTCATTCTGCTCTTTTATTAACAATCTTTTCATTTCTGCTACCCTCAATTCTTCATGGTTCATCGATGATGCCATGGCCATTAATTGCAAATCCCATAGCTTGGCATTGGGGTCCCACACATTTAGTTCTGTGAGGGCTTTGTTGTGTAGATAGAACTCTACCATCTTTGTTTTGACCTAGGAGGTGCTTCGCTCACACAAATCCATGAACTGCCTGTAGTCTTGGAAAGGCATTATGCCTCTTTGTGCCAAAGCTTTTATTTGGAATTGAAGCCATTGATCCTTCAGATAGAGGCCATAAGATTTAGCTGGTGTTCTGCATTGTAATGCTTCTATGGATAAGCTGGCCATGTATGCCAAATGAGTCTCTTTCTCCTGCAGCTGCCTCCTTAGTAATTCATTCTCATTCTCAAGGTGGTTTCTTGTAATGGCTTCTCCGTCTCTGAGAGCACTCAATTCCCTGCCCATTTGCCTGAGTTTGTCTTCCATGTGGCCAATATCCTCAACTCCTTTGGACTTGGCTATCTGCATCCACCTATGCTTTCTCACTCTCTCTTTTTCCAATTCGAAAAATAGTTGAATTGGAAATTTCTGTGGGATTATCTTGCCTCCCTTAAGTAGAGTCTGTAATAGGAGTCAGGATTACGCTAGGGGTAAGGTTCTTGTAGCTCTTGTGCTTCCTCTTTCACCTCTGGCTGTCCTCCTATCATTTCCTCAAGTTTTTGTGTCTTTTGTAGTTTGGACAGTATCTCCTATAGGTCTAGTTTGGGGTCCTGTAAAACTGTCTTTCCCTTCCATGTAGAAGATCTTGTAGTCCTCCTTTCATAGGTTATGGGTGTCTTGGAAGGAGATTCTTTCACCTTGGCAGATGGTGAATCTTCAATGTTAATGGGAGTCTTTGATGAGGGATGAGGTTTGCCTGTTTTAATTCTGGTACTCTTCCTTGCCCTGAAATACATGGAGGTTTTTCTTTTCCTCTTCTGCCTCTACTTGACTAGTGTACCGAAGGTACTGAAGGCAGCTGTTGCTTCTCTTTCCAAAGTTTCAGGGTACTCTTCTCTTTGCTCTGCCCTCTCTGGCTCCTTTTCTCCCTCTTCTGTCTCTTTTTCCTTCTCCTTCTCTGTCTCTTTTTCTACTTCCTGTTCTGTTTTTTCAACTCTCCCCTCCTCTATTTATTTTCTTTCATCCTTCCTCTCTTGCTCTGCTATGTCACCACTGGCTTCATCTTCTCCTCCTTACTATTCTCCCTCCTCACTGACAGCAGGACTGACATCATAGGTTAATGCCTTGATGTCATCCTCAGCTGTCATATTTCTGAAAACTTCCCATGTTATAGGGATTGTAAGGGTATGGAGGGCTTCTTCTACTAAGATCTTAATTAGGCCATGGTGAGCTAACTGCTGTGAATTTCCTTCTTGTACCTTGGTGCTGGAGTCAATGAGGGACTGAAGGAGAAAGTAAGGGATAATGAGCTTTTGATGCGCTGGAGTATCCATGCCATATCTCAATTCTTGGAGGATTCTGAAATGATATCCATAAACAATGTTGTGCCTCTCCTCACAATAAATGTATTTGATCACTTGGTAGCTAACCTCATCCCAGGGATATGGTACACTAGCCCTCCTAATTCCATTTTTGTCTTCAACAGGGGTTTCATTATCTTGGAAAAATTTCTTCTTGGCAGCCTGGCTAATTATTTTCTCATCTTTAGTCCAAGGCAACCCAAGAAGAAGGGTAGTGACCCTACTAATGAATTCAGGGGTTATTTCAATGAAGAGGCCTCTAATGGTTACAGTAGCATGAGTTCTTGTGTGAGGGACTAGAGAGAGAGCAAATTCATGGGCAATTTCATCATCAAACCCTTTAAACTTCTCAAAGAAATTCATCCAGTTTGTCCTTGTAAATATTTCCACCACTTGAGGATGTGCATGGAGTCTACTGGAGTTAGTGGGCTCTTTTCTTATAAACCCCCCTGTCATACTGCCTATACTTCTTTTAAAAAACTAGATATGGAGGTGGAGACAAAGAATTTTGAGTGAAATAGAAAAACAGAGGGGACTGTGTTTTTTTTTTTTTGTTAAAACAGAATTTTTTTTTATGTGTTTCTACGCTCTTAAAGACTCATTTTATCTTCAATTTGAGACCAACTCTTTCACATTTTGATATTCAACAGAGGGCATTCATGAACCCTACCTCTTCAAACTGAAATTCATGCCAAAAATCACGTTTCCTCCCTTCAAAATGACTCACTGCCCCTCCTTTAGAAGCCTGTTGTCCCTCTTGTAGATTTCCTATAGGTGCTCCTATAGAAAACCTGTAAGGCTCCTGTACAAGATGTTGAGAGCAAAAATATGGAGGAAATCGATGGAGGATGGTGGATACGAGGCTGTGGGGGCATAAGAACACTATTGTGTGGCTGAGTTACGAGGAGAAATTGAATAAAAGGTGGTGAGAATGCGCAAGGAGGAGTGTTCATTACCTTTTATGGTTGTTTTCAGTTATGAGTGTTGAGCTGGTAAGGTGTACGTTGCCCAGATTAGGGCTGTTGGTCCCCACCTGCTTGGTCATCATGACCCCCCTCATAATCATCCCCTCATTACTGCATCAGAGTTAACTCTTCCTCCCACTACCTGTACTTCACATCTTTTGCTTGGGTTCACTGTGTGCACGTGTGGGTGATATCTCGGTTAAGTGGAGTCAACTAAATGAAGATGGCCAAGTTAACTAGCCACCTTTCCCTCTTTCGATTTCATCCATCTCGTTGCCTTTGTATGATTCCTAATTACACAAATGCAAATAGAAGAGTGACTTAACTACTTACCTGTAATCCAAGTGTATTTGCTACTATCGACTATGAGGTGTTGTGGCTTTCTCTGCTGCATGCCTTCATTCTCCCTCATGCATGTTGTCTTCGCTTGCTGATGTGTTGTGTGATTTTGCAGGTTCTTCTTTTGCTGGAGCTGAGTTGCATGTGCCTTTTCAACCTTGAGATGTGTTGTCCCTTGCTACTGGTGCTGGACTTCTATGCGATCAGCTGCTATAGGAGCTCCTGTAGTTGCTTCTCCCCTGGAAACTTCAGCTATTTCCCTGTGCTTGGAGCTCGAGAATGATGCCAGAGGTGGAGATGAATGATGGATGGATAGTAGCTAAGCTTCAGGTAAAGTTAATAGTGCATTTTCCTCCTTTTATTTTTGTTTTTTTTTTTCAAAACTGAAAAACTGTATTTTTGTGCTTTTTCTTGGAAAGGAAAAAAAAAATGATGCTTGGAGTGTGACGCAGGCTTGGAAATGATGGCAAGGAGGTTTGAAAATGGTAAGAAGGATTATAGGTCCCTCATGAAGCTTTTCTTGTCCCTCAAACTGCTTCCTGTAGACACTTTTGGCTCTCTGTAATTCCTACAGGAGCCCCCTATAGAAAAAACAGAGCCTCTTGTAGAAAACACAGTTTTGGAAGAAGAGGTACAGTGGGGCGAAAGAGATGCCAAAAATGATGGAGGAAGGTTGGAGAAGATGAAATGGATGCTGGTATGAATGTCAGGGTCCCCTCGGCACCTTCTTCTGCTCCCTGTAGTCCTCCTGCAAACCTGCAATGCAGTAAAAATTCATTTTTTCTTTCCCTTTTTTTTTTTAAAACAACTAGGGTGCCTCAGAGAGGTTTTCACCTTAATTGTCTGCCCTAGGCACCTCCAAGGGAGGTTTTCACCCAGGGACCTTATTCTTTTCCCCTTTTTTTTTGACATCACTGCGCCGCCTCAGAAGAGGTTTTCAACCCAATTATGGGACTCAAGCACCTCATGGAGGTTTTCACTTGAGACCTTATTTTTCTCTTTTTTATTCAGTGAGTGGGTGAACTGGAAGCTAAGACATGCTCCACTACCATCACAGTTTTATTCAAATCTTCAATAAACTCTGGCTTGGAGAAAGGTTTCTTGTAGGCTTTCAACCGATGTCCATTGACAAGCATGGGGATGGCTTCATCATCAATGGTTCTAATCAGAACTGAACCATTGTCATTGCATTTCTCCACAATGTAGGGTTCCCAACCATCTTGTCCTCAACTTGCCTTTGAAATCCTTGTATCTTGAATCATAGAGTAGTGCCCAATCTCCCTCTTGGAATTGCTTCTCCCTGATATTTCTGTCATGCCATATCTTTCTCTGAAGCTGAACTACCTCTGTATGGAGAAGGGCTTGCAATCTGTATTCATCCAATCCATTGAGCTTTAGTAATCTTTCCTTTTGTGCATGGCTGACATCTAGGTCCAGCTGAGTTGCCATCCTTAGGGTATTGAATTCAAACTCTATTGACAGCAAAGCCTTCTTCCCATAGACCAGTTCATAGAATGTGAACCCGGTGGTGGTCTTCCTTGTTGTGTTGTAGGCCCAAGTGGCCTCAACTAATCTGTCTGCCCAGTCTTTTCTGTTGCTGCTCACTACCTTGGTTAGGATCCCTTCCAATGCTCTGTTAGTGATCTCCACTTGCCCATTGGCTTGTGGATGGTAAGGGGTGAAAGTCTTGTGCATGATCTTATGATGTGTGAGCAGGTCTTCAATCAGGTTGGAAGTGAACTGACTGCCTTGGTCTGTGACCAACTCTCTCGGATACTCGAACTTGTAGAATATGTTTTCCCTAAAAAACTCAACTACTTTTTCCTCTGTCGCTACTTTGATTGCTTTTGTCTCCGCCCACTTTGTCAGGTAGTTGGTGCACATAATGATGTATTGCTTCTGCTTTGAAGGGGGGTTGATAGGCCCCACAAAGTCCATGCCCCACTTCTCAAATAGCTCAAAGGTCACTTGAGGTTGCACGGGCATTTCATCCTTTGGAGTGGGTTTCCCCATCCTCTGACACCAATCACACTGGCTCATGTATCTCCTCACATCCTGATGAAGAGTGGGCCAGTAGTAGCCTGCTTGCAATATCTTGAAGGCGGTTCTTTTTGCTACAAAATGACCTCCACAAGGTCCGTCATGACAGTTCAGGAGGATGTCAAAGACTTCCTCCTCCCTAACACATCTTCTCAAGATCTGATATGGGCCAAGTTTGAAGAAATTGCCTCCAATCTAGGTGAAAGGGGCGTTTTTCCTTACTATCTTGCTCTTCTCTTTTGAGGATAGGTGTGGTGGGAACTGTGTTGAAACCAAGTAGTTTGCTATATCAACAAACTATGGAGAGAGTACTGATATAGCAAATAGGTGTCATCTGGCATTTGGTCATCCACCATTCCTTTTTCACCTGTAGGCAAATTTACTCTAGACAAAAAGTCAGCAACAACATTTTCTTTACCAGGCTTATCAATAATGGTCAGATCAAACTGCTGTAGTAAAAGCAACCATCTAATAATGCAAGCATTTACATATGGTTTGTTCATTAAATATCTAATTGCAGCATGCTCAGTGTGCACAAAGGTTTGATAGTCTGTGATATAATGTCTGAATTTGTTTAAGGAATGCACGACAACTAGGAGTTCCTTCTCGGTCACTGTATAGCTTAACTCTGCCTTTGACAAGTTTTTTCTTATAAAGTATATGGCATAAGGTAACTTTTCATCAATTTGTCCTAAGGCTGCTCCTATTTCTTTGTTCGAGACATCTATGTGAATGTGAAAGGGTAGGGCCCAGTTTGGGCCTCTGAGAATTGGGGCAATCACTCACTTGCTCTTCAAGGTATCTAGGGCTTCTTGACAGTTTTCCGACCATATGAACTCAACATCTTTGCCTGGGAGGCCAAACAAAGAAGACGCTAACTTGCTGAAGTCTTTAATGAATCTCCTGTAATATTCAACTAAGCCTAGGAAGCTTCTGACATCTCTCACCTTTTGAAGAGGTGGGACCCTTTGGATGATGGCAATTTTGTTGGGGTCCACCTACAGTCCTTGTTGAGATATTGCATGACCTAGCACAATCCCTTCAGTCATCAAAAATTCACATTTTTCCGAACTGAGGGATAGGTTCATCTCAATACACTTATCTAGAACTTTTCCTAGGTTAGATAAAGCTTCCTGAAAGTCAAAGCCATAAGGAGTAAAATCATCCATGTATATTTCTACTGCATCATCAACCAGTTAAGAAAATATACTCAATACCGCTCTTTAGAAAGTGGTTGGAGCGTTGCACAAACAAAAAGGAAGGACCCGATATGCAAAGATACCCCAAAGACAAGTGAAAGTGGTCTTATCTTGGTCTTCCGGGCTAATTTGAATCCGATTGTACCCGCTAAACCCATCTAGAAAGGAAAAAAAAAATTTCCTTGCCAAACCGTCTAACACTTATCTATGAAAGGTATAGGAAAATGGTCCTTTTTAGTGGCTTTGTTCAATTCCTAATAGTCGACACAGATTCTCCACTTACCATTTTTCTTTGGCACTAGCACCAACCAAGAGACCCATTCACTAACAGAGATGGGATAGATGAATGCTAGGGAGACCACCAGGGCCATGAAAGACCAAGAGATTGACTAGATTTCTCAGAATGAGCAACACCTTCAATAGGGGGGTGATGATGAGCCTAATAAATGGGTAATTATATGGGCTTTTTTACCTCCTAACCTAGTCAAATCAACAATTCTCTTAGCTTTTTATATGATTTTCTAATTATATTTATGCTTATAGGGTGAGTTGAATTAGTTACTATGCCATGTGGTCTAACATGTATTTAATGCAGATTATTGATGGATTTCGAGGTCAAAATCAAGGATCTAGTGGTCAAACTCCAGCGATAGCTCAAGAACGATGCCAAAGTTGGAGATGAATGATGGAGGGATAGTACGTAAGCTTCAAGTAAAGTTAATGGTGCCTTTCCCTAGCAATGGCACCAAAAAGTGGTGAGCGTCAATATTGCAGCAACAACGTTGCAACCCCTGAGCTACCAACTTTACTTTTATCAACCCGGTAGTTTGTAACAAACTTGGAAGCATCGAAGCTATATGCACAAGTATAGCTCTCACTGCAGGTTGTCACTTGGTCAGCGGGCACGAGATCACTAAGAGCTCAAACCAACTTCTATAGATTTCATAAGAAGCTCTATGTGTAATGAAAGGAAAGAAAGATTACTCTACAGATGCTACTCTAACTACAGAAAGGAGAAAGACTGGAATGTAAAGCAAAATCTAGTAAACCCTAATTAACAAGCTAATTCTACTTTTGCCAAAAACACTATGAAAACCATGAAAGAAATGCCATTACCTACTCAAGGAAGTAAACAACATCTAACCATACTATTATTGGAAGTAAAAAAGCAAAAAATATATTTTTGGATTTTTATGTGTTCTTATGTGAATTTAACATGCATCTAATTTATTGTGTGCGAGTGTGACAACGAACAGGTGGCGCTAAAGGGCGGTTTTGGAGCTTAGGAGGATGTAGGATGTTGTGGATGGGTCCTAGGAGGTCTTAGGTGGTCTTCTGGAGGCTTTTCCCACACTCGGCCTTCAAAAGAAAGCCTACATGAAAAACTACAAGATGACACAAGAAAACTACAGGAGGAAAACAAGGAAACTACAGAGGGCCTACAGGAGGGGGCCGAGAGCAATTTTCGTTGTTTTGAGGGTGTGAGAGTTGGTGGAAAAGGTGGATGAAGGTTGGAATGAGGTGTTAGGGCGCCTAAGGTCTACCATGAATCACCAGGAGAGAGAAAGATGATTAGGTTTGTTCAAGGGGAGAGGAGGAAGTTCTATGAAAAATGAAGGAAACTAGCGCAGAATTGAGGTGAAGTTTGGGAGACCTATAGGACATAGATCAGATGGAGGGTGTGATTGTTGTATGCTAGCTTACTGTTGGAAGAGATCTGCTACATAGAAACTAACAGTAAACCAAGAAAATCAAGAAACCAATGAAACGAGTGCATCCTAGGAAAAACAGAGTTTTGCATTAAAATGGCCTAAACTATGATGTATAGAATGAAATGTTGGGAAATGCTGTAAGAAAGGAAATCATGCAAAAAGACTATTGCAAATCAGGAAGTGAACATGATAAAGAAAATCTAAAGCAAAGCAAAATTGAACTATTAACCTACCAGAAAGCTGCAAACACTGGAAGTCCTAGGAATGAAGAAAATCTGTGTTTTTGGGGCAGCAAGAGAGTCTTCGCCTCAAATCACGGCCCTAGAGGGAGAAAGAAAATCCAAGGCACTATTGTTAGCCTTTTGAATCTTCTCTGATCACTGCTTAACCTACCACAGAAAGCACAAATGGAAGCAAGCTACTAAAATCATCAAAAGCAACCTATTCTTAACCATAAAAGAAATACATCTAACAGCAAACTAATCTACAAATTGAACTAAAGCATACAAATACAAGTAAAGAGAAGCTTGGCTGCTTGGATTGGGCCCTAACCCAAGAGCATCAGCTTTCTGAGGTAACTCAGTGCTAGCTCAAAAAGGATTCCATCTTCATTATCAAAAAATAGCAAGATTACATAAAACTGTCATAAAATAGTAAGCTCGAAATTTGAGCAGAGCTTACACAAGCAAAAAAAAGTCAACCCTAGTGAGGCCCTAGACCTCTCTACTTATACATTTGAAGCTACCAATAGCTTACTTAAAATCAGGGAGGCTTGGCTCCCAAAACTCGAGATAACTATCAATAATCTTCCACATGATCGGCTGCCTTCTAGTGCATGATTCGGCTGCTTGTACTCCGAGATGAATGAACGAGAATTCGAAGTGAGGAGCAGTAAATGAGGGGGATTCCCTCCTATAAGTCTTATCCTCTGTCTACTTCGAGTTATTGCTGCAGTTTGACCACTATATCCTTGACTTTGACTTCGAAATCCATCAATAATCTGCACTAAATACATGTTAGACCACATGGCATAATAACTAACTCAACTCACCCTATAAGCATAAATATAATAGGAAAATCATAAAATAAGATAAGAGAATGGTTGATTTGACTAGGTTAGGATGTAAAATGAGCCCATATAATTACCCATTTATGAGGCTCATCATCACCCCCTACTAAAGGTGTTGCTCATCCTCTGAGCAACCTAGTCAATCTCTTGGTCTCTCATGGCCCTAGCGGCCTCCCTAGCATTCCAGGCTTCTGATGTGGTCTGATCATGTTCTCCATAAAATCTTGTCTCTCTGTCTATGTCCTTCCCCCAGTACACGCTTTGACATTGGATGCATGCTCTCCGGATCCCCCTCGGACAGTTCAGAGTTGGATCACACAGGCTTCGGGTAGAGACAGACCACCAGATAGAGAGAGTTGACAGGATTTGCCGGCTATGCCATACACAGGAGGTGGAAAGCGAATGGCACTTCATTTTCGGGTGTCCGATATATTATGAGATCAGAGGTCGCTTTCACTGTCTATTCAGAGGACCGAATACCCTTTCCAGCTTCTTCAACTACACAGACCAGAGATGCGTCGCACTTTACATCCAGGAGACTCTTAAGCATCGGGAGCATATCCTCCAGCCTCCCGTCCGACCCAACACTACTCGTCAGATCACTTCTTTCTTCAGTACACTTCCCTCAGCCCGAGGAGTTAAGAGATCAACCAGTGAGAATACCAATCAAGCCGGCTCACACATATCGGGGAACCCTCATTCAGTCAAGAGGAGAAGCCCCTTGCTTACGAGGACCCAGTAGCAGAACCGCGCCAGGCATCTCCTCGAGAGGCAGTCCAGGATCTTTAGATCACGGAGACAACACAATGGGAGGCAACCAGTGCCCACTATTTCAAGCCAGCAAACCTTACTGAACTACCCACAGTTCTCCTCTCTCGACCTCGGATGTTAGGAGTATCGGACTCCCACATTCGCGTCCCCAGGGTCTTCCTCACCAGTGATCCTGCGACGCAGTCTAGAGATCAGTCGGCGTGGCCGGGATCGGAGCTCCATACGCTCTTCCCGACCCGCTTCGTCTTTATTTTATTTTTCTATCTTTCTTTCAGTATTTGTCTTTATGAGGAGACCATTTGGTTCTCCTACTAGGCACGACCCCCCTTTTTTGTAACTGACAGTCCCTTTGACCTACTTTGTGGTCATTCGTTGGACATTAATAAAATTATCTTATCTTATCTTATCTTATCTTCTCTTCTGCCTTCCAGCATGCCTAATATCAGTGGAGGACTCAGTTTGAAGCCAATCCAGTTGACCTTCAGCCTTTGCATGGAGCACTTGTACATTGGCACTCTTTTCAATGCCTCCTTCAGCCTCATGGGGGAATGGTATTCTCTAATCTGCAAGTTGTGGGGTAGGGTGTTCCATCTTCTCATGCATGCATGCACACAGTCATCCCCAAGTATAGCCTAAGCATATCTTCAAAGTGTGCAATGGCTTGTTCCTGATTGGCTGGATATTTAGGGGCAATCTGAGGGTCATTGGCAAGTAGGTTGTGTGTGCTGATGAGTGCCATAGGATCTGATGGCTCAACTCTTATCATCAATGGTTCATTCTACTCTTTTATTGACAATCTTTTCATTTTTGCTACCCTCAATTCTTCATGGTTCATCCATGACGCCATGGCCATTAATTGCAGATCCCCTAGCTTGGCATTGGGGTCCCACACATTCAGGTCTATAAGGGCCATGTTGTGTAGATAGAACTCTACCATCTTTGCTTTGTCCTCGGAGGTGCTTTGGTCAAACAAATCCATGAACTGCCTGTAGTCTTGGAAAGGCATTATGCCTCTTTGTGCCAAATTTTTCATTTGGAATTGAAGCCATGGATCCTTCAGATAGAGGCCATAAGATTTGGCCGGTGTTCTGCATTGTAATGCTTCTATGGATAAGCTAGCCATGTATGCCAAATGAGTCTCTTTCTCCTGCAGCTGCTTCCTTAGTAATTCATTCTCATTCTCAAGGTGGCTTCTTGTAATGGCTTCTCTGTCTCTAAGAGCACTCAATTCTCTGCCCATTTCCCTGAGTTTGTCTTCCATCTGGCCAATATTCTCAACTCCTTTGGACTTGGCTATCTGCATCCACTTATGCTTTTTCACTCTCTCCTTTTCCAATTCGAAAAACAGTGAAATTGCAAATTTCTATGGGATTATCTTGCCTCCCTCAAGTAGTCTGTATCAGGAGTTAAGATTAGGCTGGGGGTCAGGTTCTTGTAGCTCTTATGCTTCCTCTTTCACCTCTAGCTGTCCTCCTATCTTTTCCTCAAGTTTTTGTGTCTCTTGTAGTTTGGACAGTGTCTCCTGTAGGATTGTTTTAGCCCCCTGTATGTCTGGTTTGGGGTCCCGTAGAAGTGTCTTAGCCCCCTGTATGTCTGGTTTGGGGTCCCGTAGAAGTGTCTTTCCCTTCAATGTAGAAGATCTTGTAGTCCTCCTTTCATAGGTTATGGGTGTCTTGGAAGGAAATTCTTTCACCTTAGCAGATGATGAATCTTCAATGTTAGTGGGAGTCTTTGATGAGGGCTGAGGTTTGCCTATTTTAATTGTGGCACTCTTCCTTGCCCTGAAATACATGGAGGTTTTTCTTTTCCTCTTCTGCTTCTGCTTGACTGGTGTACTGAGGGCAGTGAGGGCAATTGCTGCTTCTCTTTCCAAAGTTTCAGGGGACTCTTCTCTTTGCTCTACCCTCTCTGCCTTCTTTTCTTCCTCTTCTGTATCTTTTTCCTCCTCCTGCTCTGTCTCTTTTTCTACCTCCTGTTCTATCTCTTCAACTCTCCCCTCCCCTATTTCTTTTCTTTCCTCCTTCCTCTCTTGCACTGCTATGTCACCACTGGCTTCATCTTCTCCTCCTTGTTGTTCTCCCTCCTCACTGACAGCAAGACTGACATCATAGGTTAATGCCTTGATGTCATCCTCAGCTATCATATTTCTGAAAACTTCCCATGCTATAGGGATTGTAAGGGTATGGAGGGCTTATTCTACTAGGATCTTGATTAGGCGATGATGAGTTAGCTGCTATGAATTTCCTTCTTGTACTTTGGTGGTGGAGTCAATGAGAGACTAAAGGAGAAAGTAAGGGATACTGAGCTTTTGATGTGTTGAGATATCCATGCCATATCTCAATTCTTGGAGGATTCTGAAATGATATCCATAAACAATGTTGTGCCTCCCCTCACAAGAAATGTATTTGATCACTTGGTAGCGAACCTCATCCCAGGGATATGGTACACTAGCCCTCCTAATTCCATTTTTGTCTTCAACAAGAGTTTCATTATCTTGGAAAAATTTCCTCTTGGCACCCTGGCCAATTATTTTCTCATCTTTACTCCAAGGCAGCCCAAGAGGAAGGGTAGTGACCCTACTGATGAATTCAAGGGTTATTTCAATGGAGAGGCCTTTAATGGTTACAGTAGCATGAGTTCTTGTGTGAGGGACTAGAGAGAGAGAAAATTCATGGGCAATTTCATCATCAAACCCTCTAAACTTCTCAAAGAAATTCATCCAGTTTGCCCTTGTAAATATTTCTACCACTTGAGGATGTGCATGGAGTCTAGTGGAGTTAGTGGGCTCTTTTCTCATAAAACCCCTGTCATACTGCCTGTACTTCTTTTGAAAAACCAGATATGGAGGTGGAGACAAAGAATTTTGAGTGAAATAGAAAAACAGAGGGGAATGTGTTTTTTTTTTATGTATTTCTACCATCTTAAAGACTCATTTTATCTTCAATTTGAGACCAACTCTTTCACATTTTGATATTCAACAGAGGGCATTCATGAACCCTACCTCTTCAGACTGAAATTCGTGCCAAAAATCACGTTTCCTCCTTTCAAAATGACTCACTGCCCCTCCTGTAGAAGCCCGTTGTCCCTCTTGTAGATTTCCTGTAGGTGCTCCTATAGAAAACCTGTAGGACTCCTGTAGAAGATGCTGAGAGTAAAAATATAGAGAAAATCGATGGAGGATGGTGGATACGAGGCTGTGGGGGCATAAGAACATTGTTGTGTTGCTAAGTTACAAAAAGAAACTGAAGAAAAGGTGGTGAGAATGCGCAGGAAGGAGTGCTCATTACCTTTTATGGCTTTTTCGGTTATGAGTGTTGAGCTAGCAAGGTGTACGTTGCCTAGATTAAGACCGTTGGTCCCCACCTGCTTGGTCATCATGACCCCCCTCATAATCATCCCCTCATCACTGCATGGGAGTTAACTCTTCCTCCAACTACCTGTCATTTGCATCTTTTGCTTGAGTTGACTATGTGCACGTGTGGGTGATATCTCGTTTAAGTGGAGTCAACTAAATGAAGGTGGCCAAGTTAACTGGCCACCTTCATTTATCTTTCGATTTCAACCATCTCATTGCCTTCGTATGATTCCTAATTACACAAATGCAGATAGTGGAGTGACTTAGCTACTTACCTGTAATCCAAGTGTATTCGCTGCCATCGACTATGAGGTGTTGTGGCTTTCTCTGCTGCATGCCTTCATTTTCCCTCATGCATGTTGTCTTTGCTTGTTTATGTGTTGTTGTGTGTTTTTGCAAGTTCTTCTTTTACTAGAGTTGAGTTTCATGTGCCTTTTCAACCTTCAGATGTGTTGTCCCTTACTGTTGGTGCTCGACTTCTATGGAATCAGCTGCTATAGAAATTCCTACAGGAGCTCCTGTAGTTGTTGCTCCCCCTTGAAACTTCAGCTATTTCCCTGTGCTTGGAGCTCGATAATGATGCCAGAGATGGAGATGAATGATGGAGAGATAATAAGTACGTTTCTGGTAAAGTTAACGGTGCCTTTTCCTCCTCTTATTTTTGTTTTTTTTCAAAACTGAAAAACTGTTTTTCTGTATTTTTTCTTAGAAAGGAAAAAAATTAATGATGCTTGGAGTGTGATGCAGGCTTAGAAATGATGGCAAGGATGTTTGAAGATGGTAAGAGAGATTATAGGTTCCTCAAGAATCTTTTCTTGTCCCTCAAACTGCCTCTTGTAGACACTTTTGGCTCTCTATAATTCCTACGGGAGCCTCCTATAGAAAAAATAGAGCTTCCTGTAGAAAACACAGTTTTGTAAGAAGAGGTACAGTGGGGTGAAAGAGATGCCAAAAATGATGGAGAAAGGTGTGGAGAAGATGAGATGGATGCTGGTATGAATGTCAGCCTCTCCTTAGCACCTTCTTTTGCTCCCTGTAGTCCTCCTGCAAACCTGCAATGCAATAAAAATTCATTTTTTCTTTCGCTCATTTTTTTTAAAACAACCAGGGCACCTCGGAGAGGTTTTCACCTTAATTGCCTACCCTAGACGCCTCCAAAGAAGGTTTTCACCCAGGGATCTTATTCTTTTCCCTTTTTTTTTACATCGTTGGGCTGCCTCAGAAGAGGTTTTCAACCCAATGATGGGACTCAAGCGCCTCATGGAGGTTTTCACTTGAGTACTTATTTTTTCTCTTTTTTCTTCAGTGAGTGGGTGAAGTGGAAACTAAGACATGCTCCACTACCATCACTGTTTTATTCAAATCTTCAATAAACTCTCGCTTGGAGAGGGCTTTCTTGTAGACTTTCGACCGATGTCCATTGACAAGCATGGGGATGGCTTCATCATCAATGGTTCTAATCAGAACTTAACCATTGTCATTGCATTTCTCCACAGTGTAGGTTCTCAGCCATCTTGCCCTCAACTTGCCTTTGAAATCCTTGTATCTTGAATCATAAAGTAGTGCCCAATCTCCCTCTTGGAATTGTTTCTCCCTGATATTTTTGTCATGCCATAGCTTTCTCTAAAGCTAAACTACCTCTGTATGGAAAAGGGCTTGCAATCTGTATTCATCCAATTCATTGAGCTGAAGTAATCTCTCCTTCTGTGCATGGCTAAGGTCTACGTCCAGTTGAGCTGCCATCCTTAGGGTTTTGAATTCAAACTCTATTAACAGCAAAGCCTTCTTCCCGTAGACCAATTCATAGGGTGTGAACCCGGTGGTAGTCTTCCATGTTGTGTTGTAAGCCCAAGTGACCTCAACTAATCTGTTCGCCCAGTTTTTTCTGCTGCTACTCACTACCTTGGTTAGGATCCCTTCCAATGCTCTGTTAGTGACCTCCACTTGCCCATTGGCTTAAGGATGGTAAGGAGTGGAAGTTTTGTGCTTGAACTTATGATGTGTGAGCAGGTTTTCAATCAAGTTGGAAGTGCACTGACTGGCTTGGTCTGTGACCAACTCTCTCGGATACCTGAACTTGTAGAATATGTTTTCCCTCAAAAACTCAGCTACATTTTCCTTTGTCACTGCTTTGATTGCTTTTGTCTCCTCCCACTTTGTCAAGTAGTCGGTGCACACAATGATGTACTGCTTCTGCGTTGAAGGGCGGTTGATAGGCCCCACAAAGTCCATACCCCATTTCTCAAATGTCTCAAAGGTCACTTGAGGTTGCATGGGCATTTCATCCTTTGGAGTGGGTTTCCCCATCCTCTGACACTGATCACACTGGCTCATGTATCTCCTCATATCTTGATGAAGAGTGGGCCAGTAGTAGCCTGCTTGCAGTATCTTGAAGGCGGTTCTTTTTGCTGCAAAATGACCTCCACAAGGCTCGTTATGACAGGTCAGGAGGATGTCAAAGACTTCCTCCTCTCTGGCACATCTTCTCAAGATCTGATCTGGGCCAAGTTTAAAGAGATTGCCTCCACTCCAGGTGAAAGGGGCATTTTTCCTTACTATCTTGCTCTTCTCTTTTGAGGATAGGTGTGGTGGGAACTGTGTTGAAACCAAGTAGTTTGCTATATCAGCAAACCATGAAGAGAGTATTGATATAGCAAATAGGTGTTCATCTGGCATTTGATCATCCACCATTCCTTCTTCACATGTAGGGAAATTTACTCTAGACAAAAAGTCAGCAACAACATTCTCTTTACCAGGCTTATCAATAATGGTCAGATCAAACTGTTGCAGTAAAAGCAACCATCTAATAATGCGAGCATTTACATCTGGTTTGTTCATTAAATATCTAATTGCAGCACGATTAATGTGCACAAAGGTTTGATACCTGTGATATAATGTTTGAATTTGTTGAAGGAATGCACAACAGCTAAGAGTTCCTTTTCAGTCACTGTATGGTTTAACTCTTCCTTTGACAAGTTTTTGCTTATAAAGTATATGGCATAAGGTAACTTTTCAACAATTTGTCCTAAGACTGCTCCTATTGCTTTGTTCGAGGCATCTATGTGAATGTGAAAGGGTAGGGCCCAGTTTGCGCCTCTGAGAATTGTGGCAGTCACTAGCTTGCTCTTCAAGGTATCTAAGGCTTTTGACAGTTTTCCGACCATATCAACTCAACATCTTTGCCTAGGAGGCCAAACAAAGGAGAGGCTAACTTGCTGAAGTCTTTAATGAATCTCCTGTAATATCCAGCTAAGCCTAGGAAGCTTCTGACATCTCTCACCTATTGAGGAGGTGGGACCCTTTGGATGATTGCAATTTTGTTGGGGTCCACCTGCAGTCCTTGTTGAGATATTGTATGACCTAGCACGGTCCCTTCAATCATCAAAAATTCACATTTTTCTGAACTAAGGGACAGGGTCATCTCAATGCACTTATCTAGAACTTTTCCTAGGTTAGATAAAGCTTCCTGAAAGTCACAGCCATAAAGAATAAAATCATCCATGTATATTTCTACTGCATCATCAACCAGTTAAGAAAATATACTCAATACTACTCTCTGGAAAGTGGCCGAAGCATTGCACAAACCAAAAGGAAGGACCCGATATGCAAAGGTACCCCAAGGACAAGTAAAACTGGTCTTATCTTGGTCTTTCGGGCTGATTTGAATCTGATTGTACCTGCTAAACCCATCTAGGAAGAAGAAAAACTTTTTCCCTGCTAGACCGTCTAACACTTGATCTATGAAAGGTAAAGGAAAATGGTCCTTTTTAGGGGCTTTGTTCAATTCCCAATAGTCGACACAGATTCTCCACTTACATTTTCTTTGGCACTAGCACCAAAGGAGAGACTCATTCATTGTCAAAGATGGGATAGATGAATCCTACATCAAGCAATTTCTACAGTTCTTCCTTAACAATATCTTTAAGTGTTGGGTTCATCCTCCTTTGAGACTGTCTAACTAGATTGCAATCTTCCTTGATGTATATATGATGAGTACATATTGAAGGGTGCACTCCCTTCATCTCCTTATAACTCCAGGCGAAGGCATCTAGATGTTTTCTCAGTATGTTACATAGCTCCTTCTCCTAAGAAGTAGATAGGAACAGATTGATTTTCAATGTTCTTTCTAGGCCGAACTCTATATTTTTAACACAGAGAGAAGTGGGGTCAGCCACACAAAGATCAGTTGAGGGGTTGTTTTGGGTTTCTCTTACCATGTCTTCTAATGGTGATACACTGGGAGGTGGATTCCGAATCAAATTTTCAATCATATCATCCTCATTTTGCAGTTTTCCCCCCATGGTGATTTCTAATGTATAAAGTGGTGCAGAATAAACTTCATCCTCATCCTCCTCTTCGAACCAGAGAGGTAGATCATGTTCTACCAAGGGATGGGCAGGAGGATATAGGATTAACTGCTTGGACATGTGCCCGTTTTTTATGGTCATATTCCCAGCTCGGCAGCTGATGTAGGCATCGGCTGTAGCCAACCAAGGTCTTCCCAGAATAAGAGGATACCCAGTGAGCTTTGCCTTTGGCTGGAGAACTAAGAAATCAGCAAGATACTCTTAAGAATCAATGGAGACCATCACATCTTCCACAATCCCCTCAAGGGTTATTGTGGAGCTGTCTGCTAGATGCAGCACTGTCGTGGTCTTCCTCAAGGAGCCTTGGAGGTTAAGTTTGAGCATTGTGTCGTTTGTCATCACATTAATGGTAGCTCCCAGAACAATCAAGGTATGTGGGACCATTGTGCCATTGATGTGGACATCAACCACTGGGCTTCCAGGGTCTAGATATATCGGACAGATTATCTGCCCCAACATCAAGTCGGACAGTTGTCCCATGACATTGATGGTTGGGGCATCTCTCTTGTGCCTTCCTAGATGCCCAAAGCACTTCTCTTTGATCAACCTATTGTAGATAGGCACATCTTTTATGGCTTGGAGAAGTGGTATCTTCACACATAAATGTTTCAATTCTCCCGGTGGTTTAGTCTCTTCTGGGGTAGGCTGGATTGTCATGGATAGTCTCTCAGGAAAGGGTGGATTTGCTTTAGGTTCACTTTCCTCTTTATCTTCCTCAACCTCCCTAGGTGGAGGTTGGCTATCTGGGAGAAATTTCCCGGATCGCAAGTTAATTTCTTGAATCTCCACAGCATAAGTTGGGCATGATGGTTCCCCACTATACACTTGTTGAGCCTGTCTGTTGTTTGGGTTCGAATTTCGCTGGGCAGGCATTTGGGGTTTCCTTGGTGGAGCAAAAGGTAACGGTTATGGTTGGGCAGGTGGTGGAGGCAGAAGAGCAGGAAGAGAGTTGTATTGGAGCCTCCACCCCTGATGAGATGCATTCCACTAAGGTTGCAGCTAAGCATAGGATTCAAATGAATGGGTGGCTGGTTGGGCATGATATTGAGATGTGAAGGACCAAGGAGAAAGCGTGGACCAGGAAGGATGAGCAGGGGGGCCAAGAAGGTATGGAGGTGACTTGGTTGAGGTTGTAGTATGCCTGAGATGTTTCTTGCATCCCCTGCTGATATGGTCTAGGTCCATGCAGCCTTTTGGTTTATGTAATAAATCTATTTAGTGATTCCTTCGGCCCCTTGGTATACAGCTTTAAGTCCAGGCAAAGAAGAGCACTTATCTGTAGAATGATATTTTTCATACACTGAACAAACCCCTATAGAGTTCAATGAGCATTCATTCCTAGGATGCCTCCTGGTGCATCTAGGGCAAAAAATGGCCAAAGCCCTCTCTGCTTCCTCTTGTTTTCTTTTGATATGTAAGGTATCCATTTGCATGGCAAGAGTCTGCATCATCTCACTCTTGAAGTCTTCCAGCATGTTTCCAATTTCACCTTTAATGGATGAATTGGAAGAAGAGGTATTGGCTATGGGTTGACTCCCCCTACCTTTCTTTTTGACTAATCTAGAATGGTTTCTAAAAACAGTCTTTATGTCCTCATAGGATAGTTGGTAGATGTTTCCCCCGGCCAGTAGATGGACGGTGTCTAAAAGGTCTTCCTGAATTCCCCTGGGCAGGACCAACTTCAGAGACTCAGGGTCAAGTGAACACCTGGCCCTTTTGTAACTAAGCTGGAACCTCTCTTCATAGTCTTCCAGGGACTCATCACTTCCTATGGTCATTCGGAAGATTTTTTCTTTAGTATCTTTTGACCTACAATAGTCTCGATACTTCTTGTTAAAGGCCTGCTGCATCTGAGCCCAAGTTGTGATGCTATAGTCAGGTAATCCCATGAACCAGCACAGTGTTGCGTCCTTGAGAGTAGAAGGGAACAGTTTCAACTTTTGCTCGTCTTCTGCATAGTCATAAGTTCGACGGATGACAGCGAAATCGAACAATAAGGTGTCAGGATCTTCTGTAGTCAGACCATGGAAGTGAGGTAGGGATGAAGGACTTATATTCTTCATTTTGGTGTCCCCATTGGTCTCTCGAATGGGGAGGTACCCTCTATTCTCTCTCCATTTCCCCTAGCATTTATGTTTTCAGCCATTGGCTCTAGAGAAATGTTTTCTTCTTCTTCTTCCCATATAGGTTCTTCAAATATGTCTGGATGTTCACCTAAGGGTTCTTGATTACAGCCACCAAAGAAGAGAGAAGGTTGGTTGTGTGAAGAAGTGGGGGTGTTGGGCAAAAATTTTCCTAACTTATCTCTACTCCTACGAGGCATGAAAAGAAATATTTTTGGTTGGTTTTTTGTTTCTTTTTCCCCACAATGAAAGTCCCTGCAGAAACTGAAATTGTGATTGAAAAAAACAAATTGCAACTAGTTGAAATGAACTTGTTGAATGGAAATTTGCAGAATTGAAAAGGAAAGCAAGGAAATGCAAAACTAAAAGAAAAGAAATGACTAGTCTACTTTTACCAAAATAAACTATTAGCAGAATGTTGAAAAAGGAAATAGAAGAAAGCAATAATCACAGAATACTCTGACGCTTCCCCGGCAACAGCGCCAAAAAGTGGTGAGCTCCAATGTTGCAGCAAGAATGCTGCAACTCCTGGATTACCAACTTTACTTTTATCAACTCGGGAGTTCGTAACAAACTTAGAAGCATCGGTGCTATATGCACAAGTACTAGTTCTCGCTACAGGTTGTCACTTGGTCAGTCGGCGCGAGATCACTAGAGCTCAAGCCAACTTCTATAGATTTCAGAAGAAGTTCTATGTGTGATGAAAGGAAAGAAAGATTACTCTACAGATGTTATTCTAACTACAGAAAGGAGAAAGACAGGAATGTAAAGCAAAACCTCGTAAACCCTAATTAACAAGTTAATTCTACTTTTGCCTTAAACACTTATGAAAACCATGAAAGAAATGCCATTGCCTACTCAAGGAAGTAAACAACATCTAACCATACTATTTCTGGAAGTAAATAAGCAAAAAACATATTTTTGGATTTTTATGTGTTTTTATGTGAATTTAACATGCATCTAATTTATTGTGTGTGAGTGTGGCAGCGAACAGGTGGGCATTAAAGGGCAGTTTTGGAGCTTGGGAGGATGTAGGATGGTGTGGATGAGTCCTAGGAGGTCTTAGGTGGCCTTCCGGAGGCTTTTCCCACACTCGGCCTTCGAATGAAAGCCTCCAGGAAAAACTACAGGAGGACACAGGAAAACTACAAGATGAAAACAGGGAAACCACAAGAGGCCTACAGGAGGGGGCCGAGAGCAATTTTCGTTGTTTTGAGGGTGTGAGACTGGGTGGAAAAAGTGGATGAAGGTTGGAATGAGGTGTTAGGGCGCCTAAGGTCTACCATGAATCACCAGCAGAGAGAAAGATGATTAGGTTTTCTCAAGGAGAGAGGAAGACGTTCTATGAAAAATGAAAGAAATTAGGGCAGAATTGAGGTGAGGTTTGGGAGACCTATAGGGCATGGATCAGATGGAGGGTATGATTGCTGGTAAGCTGGCCTACTGCTGGAAGAGATCTGCTGCACAAAAACTGACAGTCAACCAAGAAAATCAAGCAACCAATGAAATGAGTGCATCCTAGGAAAAATAGAGTTTTGCATTAAAATGGCCTAAATTATGATGTATAGAAGGAAATGTTAGGAAACGTTGTAAGAAACGAAAGCATGCAAGAGGACTATTGCAAATTAGGAAGTGAACATGATAAAGATCTAAAGCAAAGCAAAACTGGACTATCAACCTACTAGAGAGCTGCAAACACTAGAAGTCCTAGGAATGAGGAAAATCTGTGTTTTTGGGGCAGCAAGAGAGTTTTTGCCTCAAATCATGGTCCCAGAGGGAAGAAGAGAGGCCAAGGCGTTGTTGCTAGCCTTTTGAATCTTCTCTGATCACTGCTTAACCTGCCACAAAAAGCACAAATGGAAGCAAGCAACTAAATCATCAAAAGCAACCTATTCTTAACCATAAGAGAAATACATCTAACAGCAAACTAATCTACAAACTGAAGTAAAGCATATAAATACAAGTAAAGAGAAGCTTGACTGCTTGGATTGGGCCCTAACCCGGGAGCTTCAGCCCTCTGATGTAACTCAGTGCTAGCTCAACAAGGATTCCATCTTCATTATCAAATAATAGCAATATTACATAAAACTGTCATAAAATAGTAAGCTTGAAATTTGAGCGGAGTTTACCCAAGCAAAAAAGTCGACCCTAGTGAAACCCTAGGCCTCTCTACTTATACCTCTGAAGCTACCAAGAGCTTCCTTAATATCAGAGAGGCTTGGCTCCCAAAACTCGAGATAACTATCAATCATCTTCCACTTGCTCGGCTGCCTTCCAGTGCATGATTTCGCTGCTTGTACTCCAAGCTGAATGAAGGGGAATTCGAAGTAAGGAGCAATAAATGAGGGGGATTCCCTCCTATAAGTCCTCTCCTCTATCTACTTCGAGTTATTACTGCAGTTTGACTACCAGATCCTTGACTTTGACCTCGAAATCCATCAATAATATGCATTAAATACATGTTAGACCACATGGCTACCAACTTTACTTTTATTAACCCGGTAGTTCGCAACAAACTTGGAGCGTCGGTGCTATATGCACAAGTACTAGTTCTCGCTATAGATTGTCACTTGGTCAGCCGGCGCGAGAACACTAAGAGCTCAAGCCAACTTCTATAGATTTCAGAAGAAGTTCTATGTGTGATGAAAGGAAAAAAATATTACTCTACAGATGCTATTCCAACTGCAGAAAGGAGAAAGACTAGAATGTAAAGCAAAACCTAGTAAACCCTAATTAACAAGATAATTCTATTTTTGCCAAAAACACTTATGAAAACCATGAAAAAAATGCCATTACCTACTCAAGGAAGTAAACAACATCTAACCATGCTATTTCTGAAAGTAAATAAGCAAAAAACATATTTTTGGATTTTTATGTGTTTTTATGTGAATTTAACATGCATCTAATTTATTGTGTGTGAGTGTGACAGCGAACAACTGGCGTTAGAGAGTGGTTTTGGAGCTTGGGAGGATATCGAATGGTGTGGATGGGTCCTAGGAGCTCTTAGGTGGCCTTCCGAAGGCTTTTCCCACACTCGGCCTTCAAAAGAAAGCCTACAAGAAAAACTATAGGAGGACACAGGAGGCCTACAGGAGGAGGCCGAGAGCAATTTTCGTTGTTTTGAGGGTGTCAGAGTGGGTGGAAAAGGTGGATAAAGATTGCAATGAGGTGTTAAGGTGCCTAAGATCTACCATGAATCACCAGGAGAGAGAAAGATGATTGGGTTTGCTCAAGGAGAGAGGAAGAAGTTCTATGAAAAATGAAGGAAACTAGGGCAGAATTGAGGTGAGGTTTGGGAGACCTATAGGGCATGGATCAAATGGAGGGTGTGATTGCTAGTACGTTGGCCTACTGCTGGAAGAGATCTGCTACATAGAAACTGACAGTCAACCAAGAAAATCAAGCAACAAATGAAATGAGGGCATCCTAAGAAAAATAGAGTTTTGCATTAAAATGGCCTAAACTACAATGTATAGAAGGAAATGCTGGGAAATGTTGTAAGAAAGGAAAGCATGTAAAAGGACTGTTGCAAATCAGGAAGTGAACATGATAAAGAAGATTTAAAGCAAAGCAAAACTGCTCTATCAAACTACTAGAGAGCTGCAAACACTAGAAGTCCTAGGAATGTGGAAAATCTATGTTTTTGGGGCAGCAAGAGAGTCTTTGCCTCAAATCATGGTCCCAGAGAGAGGAAGAGAGGCCAAGGCACTGTTGCTAGCCTTTTGAATATTCTCTGATCACTGCTTAACCTACTACAAAAAGCACAAATGGAAGCAAGCTACTAAATCATCAAAAACAACCTATTCTTAACCATAAGAGAAATACATCTAACAGCAAACTAATCTACAAACTGAAGTAAAGCATACAAATACAAGTGTACTTAGTTAGAAACCCTCCATGCACTTTATCTGATTTATTCCTACCTACTTGTTTCGTTACTTAACAAGTTATTTACAATGTATATACTGAAAATAAACACTAGTGCATGCTCAAAATATTAAAGATCAACAATTGAAAGAAACAGAAACAATCACGCCTGTTATAGACATTTTTGGGCACTTCAACCCCAATCATAAACGTCCATAAACTGAGGGCTCCTAAGTCCCTAAAAGTGTTGCTTCACTGCCTATAAGAACAAGGTCAACTAATTACATCATCTCCCAGAAGTTCTCCACTGAAAACTGCTCATAAATGGTCAAAACTGGACCATACTGAAAGCTCAA
>APFE031155397.1:6390-18302 GCA_000404065.3 Pinus taeda | reverse complement strand
CTTAATAAAGCTATTCTTGTTTCCTTCCATATTCTTGTGTACTTGTTTATATATGCATGTATATGGTTAATACACATTTGATCCTGTATTATTTATGAATTTAAATCCTTGTTTCTTGGATAGTAGTATGTTGTTGTGATTCCACAGGTTTTTTTGAAGCTGGGAGACAAAGAAGAAGCGGCGAAGCTCTATCAAGAAGGAGAGGAAATCAAACACAAGACTCAGGTTGGTCTTCTTGGTTCTCTTCTCGTCTATTTTCATAAAAGGAAACAATAGTAGACTTTGATTGTTTGTTTCTAAGATAGCCACCCATCTTAGTGGGAATAGCAGCATCCGAGTGGACACTATTCCCGTATAACAACGCCATATGACACATTATTTTTGGACAAATGTCCCCGAAAAAACCCAATGTAGGAAAACCGATGTAGCTATATGAGGGTTTTCTTATTAAGCAATATCAGAGTACAATATGAGTACCGAAATTGGCCTACCCAACAGAGAATTTCCTTGGCAGTAATACCTCTCAGTTTGAGACAAATCTCCTGGCTGAAACCCCGGATTATCCTTCCGAAAGCTCCTCAACACCAATTTGCCCCAGAAACCCCAGTATCAGCCTTTTTTGGACTGCGTCAACCCTCTCTGCCCAACACTGGCCCTGTGTCACCCTAAATGGGTCTGCGTCAGCCCTCTGGCCATCTACATCAACAACGCTGGCCTCTCTGAGGCTCTGCACAACTCCTAGCTGCCTCTGCGTGGCCCTGCGTGAGCCTTGGCTGGATCTGTGTCACTCTCCCCAGCTAGCTCTCCTAGCACTATCTCTGCCTCTCTGTCTCTCTGTACTCAATGCCCCTCAACCGCAACTCCCGATCACTAATTCTATCTCTCTTAGCAAACCCTGCTCTAGAGAATAGAATGACTGATCACTCTGGTGTGTTCTTGAGCAGAGTTTATATGGGCTCATTTTACCTCCTAACCTAGTCAAATCAACCATTTTCTGAGCTTATTGTATGATTTTCTGATTATATTTATGCTTATAAGGTGAGTTGAGTTAGTTATTATGCCATGTGGTCTAACATGTATTTAACGCAAATTATTGATGGATTTCGAGGTCAAAGTCAAGGATCTAGTGGTCAAACTGCAGCAATAACTCAAAGTAGACAGAGGAGAGGACTTATAGGAGGGAATCCCCCTCATTTATTGCTCCTCACTTCGAATTCCCCTTCATTCAGCTCGGAGTACAAGCAGCAGAATCATGGACTAGAAGGAAGCCGAGCAAGTGGAAGATGATTGATAGTTATCTCGAGTTTTGGGAGCCAAGACTCCCTGATTTTAAGGAAGTTGTTGGTAGCTTCAGATGTATAAGTAGAAAGGCTTAGGGCCTCACTAGGGTCGACCTTTTTTTTGCTTGTGTAAACTGTGCTCAAATTTAGAGCCGTCTATTTTATGACAGTTTTATGTAATCTTGCTATTTTTTGATAATGAAGATGGAATCCTTTTTGAGCTAGCACTGAGTTACCTCAGAGGGCTGAAGCTCTTGGATTAGGGCTCAATCCAAGCAGCCAAGCTTCTCTTTACTTGTATTTGTATGCTTTACTTCAGTTTGTGGATTATTTCGTTGTTAGATGTATTTCTTTTATGGTTAAGAATAGGTTGCTTTTGATGATTTAGTAGCTTGCTTCCATTTGTGCTTTCTGTCCCAAGTTAAGCAGTGGTTAAAGAAGATTCAAAATGCTAGCAATAGTGCCTTGGCCTCTTTTCCTCCCTCTGGAACCATGATTGGAAGCAAAGACTCTCTTGCTTCCCCAGAAACACAGATTTTCCTCATTCCTAGGACTTCTAGTGTTTGCAGCTCTTTAGTAGGTTGATAGTCTAGTTTTGCTTTGCTTTAGATCTTCTTTACCATGTTCACCCCTGATTTGCAATAGTTCTTTTGCATGTTTTCCTTTCTTACAAAATTTCCCAACATTTCCTTCTATACATCATAGTTTAGGCCATTTTAATGCAAAACTCTATTTATCCTAGGATGCACTCATTTCATTGGTTACTTGATTTTCTTGGTTGACTGTTAGTTGCTATACATCAGATCTCTTCCAACAGTAGGCCAGCTTACCAGCAATCCCACCCTCCATCTGATCCATGCCCTATAGGTCTCCCAAACCTCACCTCAATTCTGCCCAAATTTCCTTCATTTTTCATAGAACTTCATCCTCTCTCCATGAGCAAACCCAATCATCTTTCTCTCTCATGGTGATTCATGGTAGACCTTAGGCGCCCTAACACCTCATTCCAACCTTCATCCACCTTTTCCATCCACTCTCCCAACCTCAAAACAGCGAAAATTGCTCTCGGCCTCCTCCTGTAGTTTCCCTGTTTTCCTCCGGTAGTTTTCCTGTGTCATCCTGTAGTTTTTCCTGTAGGCTTTCTTTTGAAGGCCGAGTGTGGAAAAAGCCTCCAGAAGGCCACCTAAGACCTCCTAAGACCCATCCACACCACCCTACATCCTCCCAAGCTCCAAAGTCGCCCTCTAACGCCACCTGTTCGCTGCCACACTCATACACAATAAATTAGATGCATGTTAAATTCACATAAGAACACATAAAAATCCAAAAATATGTTTTTTGCTTATTTACTTCCAGAAATAGCATTGTTAGATGTTATTTACTTCCTTGAGTAGGTAATCGCATTCCTTTCATGGTTTTCATAGTGTTTTTGGCAAAAGTAGAATTAGCTTGTTAATTAGAGTTTACTAGGTTTTGCTTTACATTCCAGTCTTTCTCCTTTATGCAGTTAAAATAGCATTTGTAGAGTAATCTTTCTTTCCTTTCATCACACAGTGCTTCTTGTGAAATCTATAGAAGTTGGCTTGAGCTCTTAGTAATCTCGCACCAGCTAACCAAGTGACAACCTACAGCGAGAACTGGTACTTGTGCATATAACACCGACGCTTCCAAGTTTGTTACGAACTACCAGGTTGATAAAAGTAAAGTTGGTAGCCCAGGAGTTGCAACATTCTTACTGCAATATTGGCACTCACCACCAGCGTTGGGCAAAGAGGGGCTGACGCAGTCCACAAAAGGCTAACGCTGGGGTTTCTGGGGCAGATTGGTGCTGAGGAGCTGCCGGAAGGATAATCCGGGGTTTCAGCCAAGAGATTTGTCTCAAACTGAGAGGTATTACTGCCAAGGAAATTCTCTGTTGGGTAGGCTAGTTTCAGCACCCATATTGTACTTTGATATTGCTTAATAAGGAAACCCTCAAATAGCTACATCGATTTTCCCACATTGGGTTTTTTCGGGGACATTGGTCCAAAAATAATGGTGTCATATGGCGTGATTGTTTCTGTTTCTTTCAGTTGTTGATCTGTAATATTTTGAGCATGCACTAGTGTTTATTTTCACTATTTACATTGTAAATAACTTGTTAGGTAACAGAACAAGTAGGTACGAATAAATCAAATAAAGTGCATGGAGGGTTCCTAACTAAGTACACTTAGAAACTTCAATAGAGCATACCCCTTAGCCACAAACATGGCCTTGAATTTCTCAACCCTGTCGTCTGCAATGTATTTGATTTTGTAGAACCATCTTGAACCTACCACTGATCTGTCTTGAGGTCTTGGCACCACCTCCCAGACATCGTTCACCATTATGGAGTTGTACTCCTCCACCATCGCATTTAGTCAAACCTGATGTTGAGCTGCCTCCTTGAAACTAACAGGCTCTCCATCCTAAGCTACTAATGCTTGATATCTATCTGCCTGTTTTCGCTCCCTCTTATTGTTTCTTGGCTCACCAATGAATTCCTCTGCATCTCGCAAAATCTAACGAAGTTCCCTGCTAGTTCTTCCTCTGCCAGCAGGTGCTTCTGTTCGCTCCTCCTCTTCATCCTGAGAGTCTTACTAATCTGAGGAAGAATTCTTTACTTTTGGTGGTTGAAGAGGCTTAACCAACGGTTCCTCTTTCAATTACTCCTCGGAAGGCATTTTGTGAAATCTTTTGAAAGCCCTGTCCTCCATGAACTTTACATCTCGTCGTACTACTACCTTCCTGCTCCCTGGAAGATAGATTCTGTATGCCTTAGTGTTCTCGCTATATCCCACCAGATATCCCTTTTCCGCAGTCTGATCCAGCTTCTTCCTCTTTTCTTCAGGTATGCGTCAATATGCTAAACTCCCAAATATCCTGAAATGACTAACTTCAGGTGTCTTCCCTATGAAGACTTTCTCTGGAACAATCTTGCCCAAAGCCCGATGAAGAGTCCTGTTTTGAACATAGACAGTTGTGTTGCATGCTTCCACCCACAGGAATTTTGGCATATCCTAATCATACATCATGGCCCTAGCTGCTTCTACAATAGTCTTGTTCTTTCTTTCTGCTACCCCATTCTGCTCCGGATTGTGGAGAGCAGTCCACTCTCTTCTGATGCCCTCCTTAGCGCAAAAATCAGTGAATTCCTTATCGACATATTCTCCACCATTATCCGAGCGCAAAACTTTTATTTTCTTCCTAGTTAGATTCTCCACCAAAGCCTTGAACTCCTTGAATCGACAAAAAACCTCATCCTTAGTTTTCAAAAAATAAATCCAAGTTTTAATTAAGTGGTCATCAATGAAGGTAAGGAAATACTCGGCACCACTGAGAGCTTTGACAGACATAGGTCCGCAGATATCTGAGTGTATCAATCCTAGTACACTCTTGACCCTACGTTTGCTCCTAAGAAATGCTGCCTTGGCATACTTTCCTAGAGCAACTCCCCTGCATACATCATCTCGTTCCGTACTCAAATCCGAAACCCCTGTTACAGTGCTCCTGAGAATTCTCAGAGCTCCATGGTGCAAGTGACCCATTCTTCTGTGCCATAGTTCATTGAAGTCCTTGTCTCTATGACTGCCTATTAGTGCCATTGGTGATTCTAGTTGTAATCTATACAACCTATTACTTTTGATCTCGATCTACACTCTCTTTTTCCAGCGCAGGTGTTTGACGTATACCTTCTCCTTGATGAAGTAGACATCATAGCCCTTGCCTTGTAGTTGCGACACGGAAAGTAAGTTCATCCCCAATCCTGATATATGCAACACATTTGTAGCACGGAACCGTTCTCCCGATTCTGTTTGAAAAACTATGGTACCCTTCCCTACTGGAGTACACTTTGCCTTGTTCCCCATGGTGATCTGAAAGTTCATCTTCTCTTCTCGATATTCTGAGAAATACTCCCTGATTCTCGTCATATGCCACGAGGCTCCACTGTCTATATACCATACTTCTGATAATGCAGCCAAGTCATACACGTCACTTCTTCCAACCTAGAAGCCAACATAGAGAAATCAAAATCTCTTTCTCTTATGCAATCTTCTGAAAATCTGTGTGAGTCACCTGATTTACTTTTACTACTTATTCCACAATAAGTTATTTATGAAATTACTTCAGTAAGCATTCAAATAAATACTGTTGCATATATCACATCGTAATATAGAAACAAACATATGCACAAGAATCAACACATTAACACAGTTATTTTGGACAACAGTTCCCGAAAAAACCCAATGTGGGAAAACTGGTGCAGCAAGGGAGGGTTTTATTATTTAGTAATTCTTCAATACAACAGGGTGTCAAACTGACTTACCCATAGAGAGAAAAATTCTCCAGCACTTCTCCCAATCCCAACGTCAGCCCAACTGACCTTTGCGTGGCTCTCAAACCCTCTAGATCAGCCCCTGCTTGACTGCGTCAACCCTAGACCTCTCTACGTCAGCCACGCAAGCCCAATTAATGACTGCGCAGTCTACTTTTGCCTCTATGTCTACCTAAAATGCCCTGCCTCTGACTTTCCTGCCTCTATGTTGATCTCTAGCGGCTAATCTCGTCTCTCTGTTCCGTACTTCTTGTCTCCTGACTACTCACCAGACCACTGGTTCAATTTCTCAGATAATCCCTCTCCAAAAATTGAACTGACTGGTCTCCCTCAGTATAGTCTCCAAGTGACCCTCAAGCCTCCTCTTATACTTTTCTCGTTGACAAATCAAAGGCCGAGATTAAGTCCCTAATCAACGGCTAAGATTAGATCTAGATTCATCCATGACTTTTGAACCATTCTAACACAATTTTTTATTAATTCACATTAATATTTTAATTTCCCTAAGTTTAGACTTAGGGACTCCATTAAAAATATTAATTATTTTAATATCTCCCAAATGCCCAAACACTTTCTACGTATTGGAGATCTCATGTGCTTTAGCCTCTCCACAAATTTTCGTGGTTAGAGCACATCCGATGCTACCCCAAATCAACATAAATATTATATTATAAAAACGTTTACTTCTATTGTTATTTTTTATGTTCTAAATATATGTGATCTAACTGGTAAAAGTAACAATTGAAAAGAAATATTGATTCAACCCACTCTCAATATTTCCAACAAGGTCAACTTCAAAACTTCATCTCAACTATTGATTTGGGGTAACATCGGATGTGCTCTAGCCACGAAAACTGGTAGAGAGGTTAAGGCACATGAGATCTCCAATACCCAGAAATGGTTTGGGCAGATTCTAAACAGTTTGGGAGATATTAAAATAATTAATATTTTTAATGGAGTTCCTAAGTCTAAACTTAGAGAAAATAAAATATTAATGTGAATTAATATAAAACTGTGTTAGAATGGTCCAAAAGTCATGGATCAAACTAGATCTAATCTTAGTCGTTGATTAGGGACTTAATCTCGACTGTTGATTTGTCCACGAAAAAAGTATAAGAGGAAGCTTGAAGGTCAATTGGAGAACACACCAAGAGATCAAGATTTTGACTTTCTGGGGGTTAGGTTTGCCGAAAAAGTTGAGAGAGTGATCAGAGTTGCATCTAAGGGGCAGTAAATACAGAAACAGAGAGGCAGAGATAACACCAGGAGGATCAGCGCAATAGCCAGAGAGATGGGCGTAGAATCAGCAAGGGTACACGTAGAGGCAGACAGGGCTCACGCAGAGGCAGCTAGGAGCTGTGCAGTGCCTCAGAGGGCCAACATGGGTGATGCAGAGGGCCAAAGGACTGACGCAATGCCTCCAGGGGCTGACGCAAGCCAAGCCAGAATGATGTTGGGCTAATGCTGGGCCAGAGAGAGATGACACAGTCCCTAGAGGCTGATGTTGGGGTTTCGTAGGGCAGGTTGGAGCTGTGGAGCTGTCGGAGTGTTTATCGGGGGTTTCAACCAGAATATCTGTCTCCGACTGAGAGGTACTACTACCGAGATTTTTCTCTGTTAGGTGAGCCCGATTTGGCACCCAGATTGTATTTTGAAACTACTTAATAAATCAAACCCTCAAATAGTTGCACCGGTTTTCCCACATTGGGTTTTTCTAGAGACATTAGTCTTGTTGACCACTACTTGTCAACGACCCATAGCAAATACTGCCTGATCGATATGTTCGTGCCGTCCAGCTATCATCATCAGCTTGATCAACATCTTATAATGTAAACCCGGTCTGCATGTGAATAATGTAAATAATCTCAGCAAATCCGTGTCGTGTATGTAATTACCTAGGTAAACCTACTTTTTTGGTTACAATCTACATTCCGGGAGGTTTTTTGTCTCACCAATCCATTTTCGGATGGTCGGCAAATTTTTCCTTCAGCGTTACCCCAAAGCCGAAATGGATTTTGTCACTGGGATCTTAGGGGAGTCCTAGTGTTCTAGATCGAGTTTATGTAAAAGTGATTTGGAAATAATCCTAACTATTTGGTTAGGTTATTTTATTACAAATTGCTTGTTTTGCTATATTATATTTGTGTCATAGAAATGAGTAGTCTGTGAGGGTCTTTTTTAGATGGGTTTTCCCCCTTGTGATGTAAAAGATATGAAAATTTTGATGTAAAGTGTTTTGAAATTTGGAAAAATAATTTATCCCCTCATAGCTTAATTAATTAAATTTTTTGGCCAAAAATTAATTAAAATCCTAAGCCATAAATTTAATTAATTCTAGGTCCTAGGTAAATTTAAATTGTCCAAAGGCAAAATTTGTAGGTCCTCCAAATTCAAATTTTAAAAGGTCCCAGGGCTAAGGTAAATTAATTATTTTGCTAAATTTTAAACCTTTGATCCTTGGGGTTTAAGTCAAAGTCAAATTTCTAAGGAAATTAACTCAAAATTTTTATTTTTGAGGAAATTAAAATGCATTTAATTGAAAAATTCGAATTTCCTCAAAAATTTAATATTTTGATGGATGAGACAAGGATCACTCAAACTAGCTATTAGAAGATTTATCTTTAAATAGGAGGTCAATTGTCAGTTGATCCATCCGATCTTTCGATCGTGTGCTAAGCAAAACTCTCTCTTGTAATCTTTTTATGAGCAATAAAGAAAGACTTTGGGGTTAATTTTTGTTGGTGTTACTTTTCGTGGAAACACTATAAGATGTATCATTTTCATGCATAAATTTCCTTTTAACCATTGATGATAGCTTTCTGAAGAGTGATTTAAGTATAGGTATCTTGCTCAGTCGCTGGGGTTTGAATGATAATTTAAGTTTTGAATATATCTTAATTTTATTATCTTTTTCTCGCTCTATGTTGATGGTTGAATTGAGTTTTGCAGAAAAGTTTTTGATTTTTAGATCATCGAGCGTTCGAGGAAGCTTTTGATTGAACCAGCCAACTCCTAATCTGTGTTTTCTGAAGAGCCCAGCTTAATTTGATCCTGAGCTTATCATAAGATATTTTTTATGGGTGATGCATGAAGGGTTTTGAGCTCAGTACCTCCCTTAAAATTCAAAAAATTTAATTTTTTCTGTGTGAAATTGATAGATTTGGCTGTTAAGAGCCTCAGATTATCAGATCTGGGAGCGAAGTTGGACTCACACTCCCTAGATCTGATAGATCTGCTATTCATGTACATAGATCTGTAATTATTTTCAGTTTTCTGAATTGGGTTTTCTAGGTTTTAGTTTTTTGGGTCATTTTATATATCGTTTGGGTGTTTCTCGTTGTTTTGCAGTTATAGATCAAAAGGAGAAAACTGTGTAGAGTCTAGATCTAGGCCTTGGAGGGTAAGATCTAGATCTCTGGGGTTCATCAACATGATTTTTGCAGGGATTTTATTCAAAACAATTTTGCAATCTGACTGTTCTAATTTTTTTTAAATCTGAAAATAATTTCACCAAGGTTTCACTGATAAATTTGAAGCACTAAAACACATTGGTGTGAAATTCGTCTTTCTGGGTTTATATTAAGTTTCTAGCTGTAGTTCCTTTGCTCCCTGGGGTTTTCTAGAAAATTCCGACTTTTTTTTTGTTATTATCTTTTTTAAATTTTCTTAAATCTAGAAATTTTTGGGTCTACCTGCGGTTTTTTGCGCTGCCAGCCACCTGTGTTTTTGCACCTCCAACACTGCCTTAAAAACCCACGGATTCCTCCAGCCATCAAGCCTTGCCTTCGCTACACCATCAAACCCTCGCAGCCGGCATATCCTAGTCCATCGACCCTCAGAACCTGTGGCTTTCCCTTCCTTTCGTCCCTCACCACTGCCTCTTTCACACTATTTCTCTTCATCTCACAGCCCCTCACACCTAGCCACAGCAACCTCTCCCAACATGCAGCCATCTTTCCGAACTGCGTCCCTCAATCTGCTGTCTATATCCTTGCGTGCTAGTCAACCCCTTCTAAACTCTATTTCCCTTCAAAATCCTCAAACGGTTGCCATACATCCTTCAACGTTGGTCCACCACCTTCCTCAGTCTTCTTATCACTGCAAGTTCTCATCCTCACGCAGTCCTCAACCCTCTGACCTACAACAATATCTCTCAGCCTCCTCTCGCTGTGTCTTCTAACCTCGAGCTCTCCCGCCGTCCAAACCTGTATGCACAGTGCAAAAGCAAAAACATTTATTTTTTTATTTCATGCATTAGTTCTTTTATATATTCGTTTAGGGTTTAGGTTTGGTTTCTTTTTTAAAGCTTCCGATTTCATTTTAGTTTGATTTATTAAAAATTAAAAGTTTAAAATTTTTTATTTTGGATTTCTTTTTTCCATTTTGATTTTATTATTTCATTTTGATTTTGATTATATTTTTTATTTAAATTCTACAAAATCCTAGAAGTTACAAATCTAAAAACATTAAAAAAATTCTAAACAGATTTGAAGAACATTTAAAAATTTAAAATTTAAAAAAAAAATTGCGACTTTCGAATTTGGAATAAAATAAATTGAAGGATTTACGCTTTCACATTAAGTATTTTTAATGTGGCCTATGGCCCATTAAAAAACTATTTTATTGACCCTTTGATTTATTTTCCTCATCTTTCACATTAAATTAAGTTCCTAAGGAATAATTAAATTTAAACCAAAAGTTCCTTAGTATTATTTGGTGATTAAATGCATTTTTTATATTTCTCTACGGTCAAGATGCTATACAAGTTTTAAATTATATTCGTTGAAGGAGAAAGTTAAATGTTCTAGATTTGGGCCATTAAATGAAGATCATTTTAAATCTGGAATCTCTTGCATGTTAAAGTTTTGGGCATTTACATTAATTATTCATGATCGTCGCTTTATCACATCTATAAGTTTTCTCTGGATGACTTGTTATTGCTTAGTCTACAGTTAATTCAACATAAAGGCACTGGTCTGTAGTCATTTATATCTTGTAATTGTGTCTTATCTTAATCCATATATCATAATTGACTAAGACTTGCTCTAAATTCACCAAGTTGTTCAATATTAAAATCTCCTAGAGCCCGTGTTCCACATGCTTTCTCATCCATTTACCTTAGGGACTACCCCCCTTGACTTGCCTAGGAGAGAGTCTAAACGGAGTGAGTAAAAATCAAGAGTGACAGCCCTTACTCTGAGCGTTGTCGCGGTAACTAGACACTTTGTGCGACAACAAGTCCAAAAACAACAATGTCACTTTTGTGCTTGTTTTTGTTTCCTTCAGTTGATGATCTGTAATGTGTTGAGCATGTACTTGTATTTATTTTCAAAGTTTACATGGTAAATAGCTTGTTAATTAATCAGAACAAATAGGAAGGAATAAATCAAAAAGTACATGAAGGGTTTCTAACTGTTAGACTTAGAAACTTCAACATGGTATCAAAGCGTGGTTGCAGATCACAGGGGAACTAAGGACATCAGCCGAGCAAAGCAGTAGCAATAGAAAACCGTCGAGTAACAGAAGTTGTTCCTAGCAAAGCAGCAGCAAGGAAGGGGTGTTGCAATGCCTACGTCATCAAGGTTGAGCCAAGAAGAGGTAGTGCAGAAGCTGAGAGAGGCAAAGACAGGCTCATGCAAAGCCACGCAGAGGCTAGGAGGGCTAACGCAGTTGGCTGAAGAAGCTGATTTGCCGGTGTCGGGATTGCGCAGAGCCTAGGAGCTCTAACCTTCAGTTTGTTGGGGTTTAGGAGGCTATGGGTAAGTTGCAAAGTGGAGCTGGTCGGGTACTGTAGTCAGAACAGTACCTAACAGAGCAAGGCCAAGGAGGAGGGAGTTGCTACCGAGGGTTTCTAGCGAGAAATCCAGATCAATGGTGCAGCTGCACAAACGATCAAAGTGGGGGCATCGCGACTTTGGCAGAAGGGTTTCCGGGAGGGAAATTGAGGCTCAAAGGGAGTCACACCGAGAACTTCCAAGAGAGAAGTAGAGAAGCAACGAGATCGCAGTGAAAAGGGTAAAAGACCAGGACAGACTGGACGAAGCCTCAAACTTCATAGTCTGAAAGGTCAAAATCCTATCCGTTCTAGACAAGAATCGTGTCAAGCACTTCGCCTTGAGGACAATAGCTATCCCAGTTGACCCAGCTGATAACGACAACTACGAGGAGGCAATGGTGAGGGCTAAGACTATCATCCTTGATGGGGTCAGGGATCATATAGTACCACATATTGCCGAAAAGGACACGACAAATGAGATGTGGGAGGCCCTAAAGAAATT
>APFE031155395.1:0-52635 GCA_000404065.3 Pinus taeda | reverse complement strand
AAATCATAGATCAAGTTTTGAAGAAATGTATTTAGCAAGGACTAACTCAGGGATGGTCAAGATGGATGACAGATATTTCGCAAATGAATGGTTTATTTGAACTGACCTCTTGAACACATAACGACACTGTAGATGGTTTGGTTACAATTGACCCAAAGCTAATACCTGGAAGCCGATTGAAGACTTTCAATATGGTTTGATTAACTGTTAGGTAAAGGATTTCCCAACCTAGGTGAATGAAAAATGTTGTGTTCAAGAGTGGTTGACTGCTTTTCAAAAGACAAAGTATAACAATTAGGTTCATTTTTCTCTCTTTCCCCCCACCATTTATGGCAAGTACCTCTTTATTTTTAATAAGCTTGAGGAGGATAACATTTTCTTGGTTATAAGCTCATCCTTTGGATGAGTCCAACTTAGTTTAAGATTCGAACCCTAAGAAGGAGTGGTCTGTTCCTATTTGTAATTGAATAGGTCCTTTACTGTTAAATTTTAACGAGCCCAGTATAGGAGAAACTCTGGCATTTTTCAGTTTTAGGGAGTCAGAAGAAAAACTTAAGAAAACTCCATGGTTGTCTTTTTTCGTAAATTTGTGTTTCCCAAGCCCGAAAAAGTATAAAATAATACTTGGAAGAACCGCTTGACATTAATATCAAGGAGTACTTTTCATAATTAGTGCCTTCAATCTGAAAAAGTAAAAAAGCGATCAAAAACACATTGTTTTATTACCAATATCGAACTTGAAACGACAAAAGTCTGGCAATCTTTTCATGTTTATATGATCAGAAAAGAGCTGTAAGTGGACCATCTTTTTAATTCCATTTCAACAAGTTTAAAAATAAAAACTCGGCAATATTTTCATATTTTACGAGTCGGAAAAGAGCTTAAATAGGACTCCTATGTGTTTTTGTTGAAAATGACCAATTCTCCCTGAACACCCAATATTCTGCACAAAAACTGCAAATATTACTCATATTTGTTTAAAAATTAATAAAAATATACCAAAAGTGACATTTTCAAAGTGAAAAATAAATAAATTAAAAATTTATTTATTCAAAAAATCTTATAAAAAGGGCTTTTACAAGTTCATTTTCACCATTTGGCTTTGGAGTAAAAAGTAAGAGTTTTTGGTAAGAAAACTTCCTGTGAAGATTGCGGAAAATACGACCTCTGGAATCGAGAACCGTCCTCTCCAGGTAATCCACATCGTCCCTGACTTGCATTTCATCTATTTCATTTTCATTTTTAGGGCTTTAAAATTCATTTTTTGAGAAAAATTATGGTTAAAAATTTCTTGCGGTGGTTGCGCAGGCGTAGCATGTATACCCTGCGAACCTCGACCTTTTCGTATAAATGAAATAGTTGGGGTCCCACACCTGCCCTTAAGGACAAGTGCGAACCTACACACTGTCCCTAACGCGGTGGGTGCAGACCCCACGAAACGCGTTTTGAAACCCTATAATGTCTCATTTCTGCCCAAATGTTTTGAAATCACAAAATTCTAAACCGCCTATTTTGCAACGCAGATAGACAAGATGCTTATTTGGCAGGAAAGATAACACGAAGATGTGGATCAAGCTGCATCACTCCATCCACCTTCATTACAGGCTTTAAGAGCATGCATACTACTGAAATTTTGGGCCATACCTGGCATGAGGGCACAGGTAGACTTTCTATAATGGCTGGTAGACATGTGGAGCACGCAGGACTAGTGTTTCATCATTGGAGGACATTGGCTCGAAATCGAGCTAGAGGAAATTTATTTTCTGATTGGTTTGATGAAGAGAGGTGAAGGATTATCTCTATTCGGATCTAGGCCAGGTGGCCAGTCTGTCACTAGTCTCCGACTAGAGTTTTGGAATGTCCAAACTACGGACAAACGGATAGATGTGAAGACCATCACCCATCCTGAACTTAAAGTGATCACATTTATTGTCACCAGACTATGCAGAAGTGCAACATTGTATTTAGCTACCGGTTCCCAGATGTGCATGGAAATAGACTACCTCCGAGGCACCATCTTCAACTGGTGTGATGCTGTGTTGGCCAATGTGAAAGGCCAACTGACTAGGGAAAAGAATGGACAACTAAAGAAATTTGGATATGGTTACTTAGTTGTGAGCTTTGCCCTAGAGAGGGTACCTATGCTGGTTCCACAACAACTTACCGTTGAGGCTGGACTTCCCCGAGATCCCAGGATTATGCGCTGGGTTGCAGTCATGGCCCGCCATCCCGAGGAGGGGACTGAGGTTGTTCGATTCTCACCTGAGTATTTTCGCTGGTTGGGAAACCAACTTTTCGTGATACAGGACTTTCCATATGCTGGGATGGATTATCGTGGTGATCCAGACATGGCTCTTCCACCAGGAGAGCAATGGGATGATACAAGTAAAATTGTTTTCAACATTTTCTAAATTATATATTTTTTTTGTTTTTTAAATTGTCCAAAAACTGATAGTAAAATTTTTTAAGTGCATATGTGGGTCCACGACGACCAGCCGCTCTCTTGCCCTATCAGAGAAGACACCCAGCTGCTGTGGCACCGACCCCACAGGACCAATCAGCAGAGACCTTGGCCGAATTGGAGAGTCATCTAGAGCGCTTAACAGTAGATATTCCAAAGACTAGCATAGATGATATTCCTCTTAGGCTTCAACGCTATGTGATTGGGGTCCCAGGACCTTTTAGGAGGTTCCTTTGTAGGGTAGCCCGAGCAGTGGTTTCTTATCGTGATCATCATCAGGGATAGGATGATTGCCTTTGTAGACTTGATATGACATTTATATCGTTTTGTGCTATCATTTTTGCCGATCATAAAGTGTTTTTCAACCTATGATCAAAGACGATGTATATTTTGACACAGTTCTATGCTATGATATGCCGCTATTACTGGTTATCTTGTATAACATGTTTACGGGATGCTTTTAAATTTACTGTCTTGATTATTGCAAATGTCTATTTATCATTTGAGAAGCAATTGCATCTGCCAATGTGTTTAAATATCTTGGAATATGTTGATATTCAATGTAGTCCAATTCACGTTCCAAGAGACGAACTCTAAAAAATAATCTTAATAATACTGGATTTCTAATGGCATAAACCCTGTTCAGCTGTAATACAATGAGTTCAGAATCTAACCTTACAATTAAACTCCGAATCCCAAATGAGATGGATTTAGATAATAACTCAATCACTGCACTGTACTCTGCAATGTTATTCGTTATTTGACCAAGGCTTACCCCATGCATAGATACTAACTCGTCAGAGGGTGAATAGATAACCCAGGCTGCGGAAGAAATATTCCGTGTACTACGACAGGCACCATCAGCAAAACCAATGTACATTTGAGAAGACGCCGACATTTGCAATATCAAGAGTGAAACCAAGATAAGCAGGACTAACAACAAAACACTCTCTAAACTAGGCACACTTTCTCATCTAAAACACACCAACCAGAAAGAAATCTATTCTAACTAGAATCTCCACACCAAACTTTAAGCATAATATCTTTTCAGGTAAAGCCCATTTTTGGGTTTATCTAAAGAGACACCGTCAAAATCTACTAATTCATAGGCCCCTTTAGCCAGATTTCGCTTAACAACAAAAGGACCATGCCACATGGGTACGAATTTTCCAGTCCCTAGCTTATTGTTAGCTTGATCGTATAATAAAACTAGGTCCCCTTCTGAAAAATTACGAGGTGTAAAAATTGATCATACTGAGCTTTTATCCTTTTTGCATGAGTCTCGATTGCTAAAGCAACATCACGTCGATTCTCATCTAATTGAGCTAAGTACAACAAATATTTTTCCTCTTCGGAAGTGGTTGGAAGTAATTCTATGGCTATTTGCAATGACGGAATTTCGCATTGAATGGGTAACACGGCTTCCAACCCGTAAACGAGTTGAAAAGGAGTGAATCCTGTTGATGTTTTGACTCAGTTTCGGTACACCCAAAGCGCTGAAAATAACATGTTATGCCAATTCGACTGATGAATACCAATGATTTTTCGGATCATGGTGACTAGAACTTTGTTGATTGCCTCAACCAGACCATTAGCCTATGGGTAATATGGAGTAGAGCTATCGTGACGTAGGCCAAGTTAATCTACTAGCTCTGTCATCATGATGTTTTGGAAATGGCTCCCATGATCAATGATAATCGCTTGAGGAACACTGAACCTAGCAATTATATGATTGAAAATGAAAATAACAGCAATTTTTCCATTTGTCGAAAATGTAGGCATCGCCTCGGCCCACTTGATAAAATAATCTACCGCAAGGATGATATACGCATGCCCCCCAGCCGAGTGAGGGTTACATGTAATAAAATCGATACCCCATTTTGTGAAAGGGCCAATGACAATGATAGGGTGGAGAGGAGCAGGTGGAGCACACATATTTCGATAAAAAATTTGGCAATTGTGGCATTTCTAGACCACATTGATACAATCTTTAAATAAGGACGGTCATAAATAACCAACACACAATATCTTTTGGGCTGTGGCATACCCAAACATATGACCGCGACACGCTCTAGAGTGATAGTCATTCAAGACCTTTTCAGCTTCCTCATGAGTTAAACAATGACGAAAAACAGAATCCACCCCACGACGATAGAGTGTATCTCCAATAATTTTGTGTGGTTGGGATTGGAAACTGATTTTCTTTCATTGAGATCGTGAAATTTCAGGCCGAAAAGATTGGGTTTGGAGATACACAATTATATCCCTATACCATGGATCAAGAGTACTAATAAGAAACAAAGGTTCATCCACAAGGGATTCTTCTGCCACAGTTTCGGTATCAATACGAGGGAAGTCACACATCCATTCCGCAAAAACCAAAGACTTCTTTGACTTGGATTTTTCAAATTCCAGGTCAAATTCCTACAAGATCACAATCCATTTGAAATACTTTCCCCCTACAATTGTTTAGTCAAAATATATGTCATAGGGTTACAGTCAGAAAGTACTATGGTTTTGCGTAGTAGAATGTAATGACGAAATTGCTGGACATCTTGAATAGCTGCCAGAGCCAATTTCTCCACATGTGAATACTTAAGCTCAGTTGGATTCAAAGTTCGACTAAGATAGTAAATCACATGCTCAACATTGAATTCATCTTCCTGAACTAAAACCATTCCAATGGTGGAATGAGAAGTGGCGAGGTACAAAAAGTAATCCTGGTTGTAGTTGGGAGGATGCAATAACAGTGCATGGGTTAACGCGTGTTTAAGTGCATCAAAAGATTTATGAGCTATCTCATCCCAAAAGAATGGAGTGTTATGTTTCAACAACCTGGTAAAACCTTTCGTTATCTCGGTTTACTTAGGAATGAATCGACGTAAAAAGTTTGCTTTCCCTTGCAAACTTTGGAGTTGGCGAAGAGTCGAAGGCAGAGGTAATTTAACAATAGCTTCAACCTTCGAGGGATCATCATGAATGCCAGCTTTTGAAACAAGAAATCCTAGTAAGTGACCCGTTTCTATACAGAAAAAATATTTGTGTGGATTCAACCTAATTCGATAATGCCTACATCTCATAAAGATGGCTCGTAAATGAGTGAGATGATCGGCTCTACGTAATGAATGAGTAGGTAAATCATTGAGATAAGGCTGCACAATGTGCTTGATGTTGTGAAATGCGTAAGACATAGCCCTTTGAAAAGTTGCTCTGGCGTTCTTCAACCCAAAAGGTAATTTGCAATAAGCAAAGGTCCCCCATGGACAAAGGAAAGTCGTTTTTGGTTGATCAGTAGGGAGTATGTTAATTTGATTGTAACCGGAAAATCCATCCATAAAAGAGAACATTTCACTGCCGGCACAATCATCAATTATTTGATCGATATAGGGAGTTGGATAATTGTCCTTTGGATAGGCTCGATTAATATCCCTATAATCAATGCATATTCTTATCATTCCTTGCTTTTTGTTAACAGGAACAATATTCGATACCCAATCCGTTAAAGGGATCGGATATATAAAACCTACTTTAAGTAATTTCTCAACTTCAGCTTTAATAGCAGTAGCTTTTTGTGGGTGAATCTGATGCAAACATTGCCGGACGGGTTTAGCATCTGGGTAAGTTTTGATTTCATGGACAGCAATTGATGGATCGATTCCTGGCATTTCTTCGTATGACTAGGCAAACACATCGCGAAATTCTTGAAATAGGGCTTTATAAGTTTGGATTTCCGTGTCCGTACAAGAAGCACCTATATGAATGTTTTCAATAATTCCGGGCTTCACTGAAATGTCAATAGGAATAGTTCGAGAAATGTTTCCCAAATTCAACTCAGAATCAGAATGTTTCAATGGATTCTATGGTTCCTTGACATAATCACTGGTAAAAATAGAGGAGAAATCATTTTCAAAATGATCAAGCTCAGGTAAAAACGAAGATCGATGATGAAGATCTTCCCATAGGAAATCATCAATAGATAAAATCTCACGAATCTGCTCATCAGTATGAATAGTTTCAGAAAAGGTTGTTGAATCTGAGGTTGAGATTGAAAGTGATTCCTCATGGACCACATTCATTGGATCAATTTCGGTTGAACTAGAGTCAGAAAATGACTGTACTGCTTGATATACAACTTCAAATGGACTCAAGGGCATAACATCACCAAATGAGTCCACCTTGGAATTGGAAGGAACAATCCAAGGATCATCAAGAACAATAGTGTCTGATGAAATCATATGAATGGTTGCAAAAGGAGGTGATACGTTTGGAGGAGGAAAGGAAAACGTTCCTAGTAAACCAAAATCTTTGACTAATCCCACTCTAACATCTTTGTAAGGGATAGTTGTTTTATCGACATGTTGAATACTCTCAGAAGAGGCTGGGTCGGATGAAAAGTAAGTCAACTGATCTATTGTAATGATCTTTCAATTATATGGGAATTTTATGAGTTGAAAGACTGATGAAACAACAATAGTCATTGCGTAAGATCAACTGCGACCCAAGAGAAGGTTGTAATGTAGAGGGGCATCAACCACCTCCACGTCTAGATTAACATTTTTACCTTCTACCCCTATAGGTAAATCCTGCAGAATGCCATAAGGATGAAACCCTCGACTGTCAAAAGCCTTGAAAATCGTCAGGGATTGGTTAAGTGTCAGAGAACCAAGCGATTTCCAACACGAAATCGACATAATACATGTTGAAGCTCCCTCATCAATCACAGTCCGAAAGAAAGGCCTATTTTTGACTAACACTAGGATCTGGAAAGCCATTTGATTAGGTAAGCGAGGTGTACTATTTTCTAAATCGAAGATTATGAGGTTGGAATCGTGGACATCAACGAATCCTATAGCAGACAAAAGCAATTTACGTTGTGCTGGACATGATTGCAGCACCTCCAAAGCTGACATTGCTGAAGGAGATATAGCTAAATCTTCAACAATGTTATAGTTCTGAGCAGCTCTCGCATGTGGATTGAAAGCTGACTTCTAAAGTATACCTTTAGCAAGCAGTTTGATTACTAAGTCCAGATTAGGTTTCTCGATTTGTAGTGGATCGAAACCAGGAGGAGTTGAAGTTGATGGGTTTGAACTAGAAGATTTTGGTTCCTTACCACCAACAAGATTCTTACTTCCATAATCTTGCGATCGTGTCACAATCCTGACATGGGACATCATCATAATTGGTTCTTCTGAGGCATTTGAGGAAGAACCTATCATCTTACTATCTTGAGTGGGAAAAGGATCCTTCAAGACAGCAAGCATTTGAGAACCTTTGATGATTTTTGAAACCTCAGCTTGATGTGGACAATCTCTTGTAAAGTGCTCCTCATCACAGATGAGACAAGGATAGGGAGGTTTACATTTCTCGTTAGTAGATTCAGTTTTTTCTGGTTTCTCTTTTGTGTTTTGTTTATTTTTCTTCTTCCCTGCCTTTTTACCACTGGATTTGGATTTGGCTGTAGAAGATTCTACAACATGAATATCTGCAGGAACTTCAGCGGAAGCTTCTCCTGCCGGGGAATCTGGTAAAATTATAATATGAGAAGAATTCTTTGTAGATTTCTTCTTACTTTTGGTATTAACTGTACCAATCATACCATCAGCGGCATGAGACCCTGAAGGAGTTGCAGTTATTTGATTTTGCTTGGGAAGATCGGGGATTTTTTCGTGTAAAGTACCCGACTGCGTATAAACTAAGTCAAGGTACTGAGCTTGAGCAATTACTTGGTCTTCAGTAACGACTCCTGCCTTAGCCACATTCTTAGTGATTTTTGGTAATAAGGATTTAACAAACCATTATGCCAAAATTTGATCCGAGATATAAACTTTCACTAAACGTCGTCGACATCGCCATTCATGGATATGGTCTGAAATATATGTAGATGTTGATTGTTTTAATGAAGTTAATAATTCCGTGCCATTGTCATATCTGATAGGAAACTGAAATTGAGTTAAGAACGAAGTAGCTAACTGACTAAAATTATAAAAATAGCTTCATGGCAACTCAATGTACCACTTAGCCATGAGACCAATAAAAGTGCGTTGAAAAAGCCTTAAATAAATTGAATCATCTATAATGGAATTTGATGCACACTAGAGGTGATAGGTCATCACATGGTTCGACGGATCCTCTCCAGGTTTTCCTTCAAACTTGGGAATATCATTGGGCAACTTATTAGGCATTGGCAGCCAGTACGGAAGATAATTAATTAGATTGTTCGTAAGGCATGACAAGTCGGGTAAATCCAAAGTTGCGATGAATGGTAACTGACGGTTAGGATCTCGAAAACTTTGGGACACAAAACCAACTCCAGGAGGTGGATACCCAGGATAACCTGGAATTGGATTTTCACTTGGAATATTATATCCTCCCGGGAAACCAGGATTAACCAGACCAAACAAGGGTGGTTGAGGTTGAGGTTGTTGATATGTATACCCAGGGTATGGTTGATACTGATAAACTGGGGTTTGCACAGTAGGACCGTATTGATACTGTCGTTGGTACGGTTGATAAGTAAATTGAGGTTGACTTGTGATAACCGTACTTGGACCAGGTTGTCCTATAGGCATCTAAACCGAAGTCTAGATTGTAGGTCCAGACTGGGGCACAGAGGTCTGAGGAGTTGATATAGGAACAGTAGAAACCGAAGCTGTCGATACTCCAGAAGTAGGTGGGGTAGATTGAACAGAAGCTGTAGTAGTTGCAATAGTCGATTGAGGCGGAGTTCGAGGTGAACTAGGCCCAGGCTGATGAACTACACCAGGTGCAAAGGTTTGGATAGTAGACTGGACGGGTTGCTGGGTTGAACCAGAAACCATGGGTTGTCCAGGTTGAGATGACAACTGCACATTAGGTTGCAAAATCTATTGAGTCTGAGATGGATCCCACACCATATTCATTCTGGGGTAAGGGCCCATAACAGGTTGAGCATATTGAGGACCATAACCAGGTTGAGTGTAGGACTGATAATTTCCAGTTCCTTGAACAAAAGATTGACCAGAAGGTGGTTGGAAACCTTGAGATTGGTACTGACCTTGAGGTTGATAACCTTGAGGTGGGTACTGATATTGAGGTTGACCTTGAGGTATATATTGATACTGGGGTTGACCTTGAGGCACATACTGAGTCTGAGGTTGACCTTGAGGCATATATTGAGTCTGGGGTTGACCTTGAGGCATGTACTGGCCCGGAGGTATGCACTGACCTTGAGGTTGGCCCCCAGACGAAATTTGACTGCCTTGAGGTTGCCCCCTAGACGGAATTTGACTGCCTTGAGGTTTCCCCCCAGGTAGTATTTGACTGCCTTGAGGTTTCCCCCCGGGCAAGAACAGATTACCTTGCCCCCCAGGCAGATTCTGACTACCTTGAGGTTGCAGATTTGGAATAGCACCAGACATCATAAGAATTTCTTCTACACTCAACGGTGGAGTTCTGTTATGACCAGTTGATACCCCATGTTCGATGGGTTGAGGAGACACTCCCAGAAAAGTACCAGAAACTGACTGACACCCAGACGAAATAAAAGGACAGCCATATAAAAATGTTTCCGGATTTTGAGAAAACATTGACGACCAGTTTGACATATTCGAAGGAGGATAATAATCTCTGGGCATTGGATGAAAAGGAATACGAGGTGGTGAAGCAGCGAGACCCAGATTTTCTAAAAAGTTTGTCAAAGATACGTACCAAGCGTCACTTTGAAAAGGACCATAAAAAATAGATTCACGCTCCCTAAGTTCTATAGTCGATTGATTTTCAAGGGGAGTTATATCCTCGTCCGGAATAATAAGTTCTTCAATAGAAATAAGTCCCGTCAGAAGATTCTGGGTAATGACGCTTCCTACCTTGGGTGAACCAAGAGCACTAGACACTGGAGAAGAAAATCCTGAGGATGGAGTAGCAGTAGGTTCAGTTTTAGGTTCAGAAATTTCAGGTTCCTCAACAAGTTCACTAGTAGAAGAAAAACTACCAGTAAGCTCGGAAACTGAAAGTGGTTTAGAAATATACTCTGTTGCTGGAACGTGATAATTAGGATGAATAACCAAAGATGATTCTCCAGCCTTTGGTGACCCAAATCTACTTTCATTAGGTGTGATAAGAACTTTTAGCCCTTCAAACTGACTTGGCATATATTCGGGAGGCTGCCCCCAAAGTCTACAGGATTGTCTCGGTAATTCATCCACGATTAATTAATTAATTACTTCACACGAAAACAAAGAAAATTTCAAGAAAACCACCTAAAGTCTCTAAAGAACCAAACAATTGAATCACACACCTAACAATCTAAGAGTTCAAACCACATACAAACAGTATTTTTCCGTACCGAAAACACTATTTGGTGATGAAATCCAACCTAGCAGAATTCAATACAGAATGGTGGTTGGAATAGTTTCTCCAACAACTTGCTTAATGAAACAGACTGGCACAATTTTCTCCACAAAACTGTCTCAAGTGAAGATAACCCCCTAGAGAGTCCAAGTGAGTCTAGTCGACGTCTATTCCAGGTACAGTGGGATCTTCCCTCCACCATCACCTTAGGAATAATCCTAAAGATTATAGCCACTAAGGTTACCAACAAAAACAAATATACTTGGGGGAACAGTCTACGATTCGATACGCACGCAAGGGCAGAGTAACAAGCTCAACCCCCTTGAAGGCTCCTTGACATAATCCAAGGTTTCCCAACAAGTGACCCCAAGCTCCTCGATAATGGTCAATCCAAGGTTTACCATTTTTAATACGTGAATATCTTCTATCGTTCCTAATGAGGAAGGATTGATTACCTCACTGGTTCAAATATGATCTCGTGCTTCTCCTTTAAGAGGAGATTTCCCAGAGCATAGATGTAACAATTGGCTTTTCTTCCTACTGCAAGATCGACTACTTGTTCGTTTTAACTATCTTGGAGAGTTAATTACTCCCTACTCCAAGATACTAGCCTAAGCTATGTTGGTGATTAAGAGCCCTAGAAATAAAAATATTGCTAGATGAATTTTAATTAAGTGTTAATTTTATTGGTTGTTTCTTAAGTCAAAAGGTATGGAGATGAAACTTTTTGGTGTGAAGACTCGCCTCCAAAATGCTAAAAATGCACCTAAGATGATCAATTCTTTTCCTTTTCAATGAATCTCTAGCTAAAGGAAGAGTTGAGAATGCAATTATTGAAAATAAAACTTTCCTTCAACATAAAAACGAAAAGAAAAAATTTTGTTTGTTTTTGTCTTTTTCAAAACACTCAAATGAAGCTACTAATTATGCTCACGAAATAAATCCCTTTTCGTTTCAACACTCAAAACTAGAAAAACAATTTTTCAAAAGAGAAACTAAAATTTCAAGACAACACACTCAAAACTATGAAAAATCTAATATTGAGATCTAACTTCTTAAAACTAATAGAAATAAAAGCTTCAAATGTTTTCCCTTAGTTATTCAGAAAACTAAGGATTAATTCATTCAGCAAGACAAATCAACCAAAAACATCCAGCTATGTTTTTATAACAAATGAAATTCACAACTTGACCAAGTTCATTCAAAGTTTTGCAAAGAGAAACAAAATTGATTTCTCACCAAAGGAAGATCTCACTAACCAGTCAGACTTATCAAGAAGACAAAATATTCCAAGGTGATCTAAGGTCTCTTAGGCTTCTAAGCTTCAAGTCACTACAAATACTGAGTGAAGACCAAACCAAGCATGCAAAAACTTCTAGAAGTTCATTCAAAACACAACACCAATGGAACTCACTTATGAGAGACTTTTAACAGGATATATGTAGATCTGGGAAGAGGATAAAAGTAACAAAAGAGATCTAAACTAAATTGGATGAAAATATTTCAATATTTTTAAAAATTTTGACAGGGTCCGCAGGACCCCAGTGAAACCAGGTGCGGTATCGCTCTGTGCAGTAAAGTAACAGTGCGGTCAGGTCTGTACTATAACTTAAGTAGAACGTGCAGTCCTCGTGAAAATTCCTAAAAAATAAAAAATCAATCCATAACTGACAAACTACCCAATCCCACACACATCAAGTAAAAACTAGAAACAAAAAATCAAGTTTCTCAAATCAAAGATCAAGGAAAATTAAACAATCAAATCCCATCCCTAGTGGAGTCGCCAATTTGTTAAGTGGATAAATCGTTCTTGCGGACAAGACCGATCTCCCTAGTATCAATTGATATCTAGCAACAAGTAGGACAACAAATCTACTTTTCTCTAAACATATTTCGATTCCTTAATACAAACTAAGAGGTGTTTTAGACCCTACCTCAAGTCCAACGCTAGTTTGTGGCAGCCTTGCTCCAATAACTTCAAAGAGTATCCTTTTAATAACCCGCAAACACAAACAAGCACACATAAAAGAACACCTGCATAGCTAATATAATAAATCATGTTCATCATAGTGATCAAGGAGACTATGAAATAAACCATTAAACATAGCTTATTGAGAAAAATAAACTTGATTGTATTAACTTTGAGAAAGAAGAACTTTACAACCTTGGTGCCTTGATGCTGTACAAGCTCTTCCTAGGGTCTAGGTAGGAATCTCCTCTACTTTGAGAAGCCTCACTCTTTCCCAAATGAGATCAATAGGTATGTGATCTTTCCTCTCAAAATCTCAATTAGGAAGACTAAGTTCGAGCAGCATATACCCTAAAAAATATTCAACTTTCAACCTCTCCAGTAACCAGCCCAAGGCTTTATTTTATAGTGCAAGGGAAGGAGGTTACAGGTCCACCATTGAAGGGATAGATTCCTTCTTCAAGGAGATAAGCTCCTCACATCAAGGGGTTATCTCCTTAAGGAATGGGATGCATGCACCCTCAAGGAGCGAACTTGCTAGCACAAGATTCCCTCTAGAAGCTTCCAGAATTGACTCAAAGTGAGTTTTCAAGAATAAAATCACACCTTTTCACTTTTACAGGGGTTCGCACCCATATATGCAGATACAGAGCGGTTAGGTGCATAGGGGACATGACCAGTGAGTGTGGCACCGCAGGTAAGGCTAAGAGAAAGTGCGAAACCAGAGTTTTAGAGATTTTTAAGGACTTTCTCTCATTTTCAAAGCTTGATATGGCGAGCTGAGGTTTAAGACTTCGAAAGGAGGTATGTATGAGTGGTGATAGACTCGTATTGATTACAGAAAGTCATGGTGACAATTTTTCGTGTAACACCAAGCAAAGAGGAAGAAGGGGAGGAAGAAAAATCTGAGGAAGAAGGCAAAGGGTCAACTTTAGGATCAACTGGAGGTTGACTTTTTTCCAATTGGTAGAGTACTCGATTGCAAAGAAATCATGACATTTTGAACCAAGGAGGTTGAAAAAAACCATACTGGCAAGCCAATGGTAAATCCCGGAAGGGATAATGTAGCCATATAAGGAGCACCAATATTTTCGAATGGAGGAAAAGGACTAGGATTCCCATCAAAAGGAATTCCTTTATTGTTGGACTCCAGAGTTGTTGCCATATGTCTCAACCTAAGATCAACTAAGGAGTGAGTGCAGAGGATGTTATCCGCGGTCAATTAATTTTTATTTTAATCAAAATAACATAACAAAACAAAAGAGGGATAATCTAGGCAAAATGATTACCAAGCAACTATGAACTGCAATATACTGCCTCAGTAAACAAAGGACTTAACATACGTGCAGGAAATCTCCTCGAATACTATGTTTGGTGTATCACAGTGTACAAGGTGGCCGATTCGGTTACCTAAGGATGGATAGAAACCTAATGTAGTCCTCCCATATATACCCAAAAGTACGTGGAGTCCCAATTTGTGTTAGCGCTGTCTAATACGAAACCGCATAGTGAGAGCATTCATTTATACTTTACGTACTGTAAAACCACCCTATATACTCGAAGGTATGTGTATGTGGAATGAGGTATCACACTCAGAATGTATCGCAGACAAGTTAGTGACAACTGCTATGTTTAACGACGCTGGAACATGTCTCTAGCCTAGACCTATAAATGTTATGCATTAAGTTACAATGCACTATTAGGTTAATTGAGATAACTTTAAGTTGATCTTCTCTAGAATTTTCCTTTCAAGGTTCACCACGTGATCTATGTTTTCAATTCCTAGAATGCAACTAACATGAGAAACATTCTTTCATTCAATTAACAATGGAAACTGTAGCTGGTTAGGGATAGAGCAATCAGATCTTTGACAAAGAGAAAAGAGAACACCTAATGCAATTTCCCTAGCTATTCCTATCAAGCATTCACAAAATACATTATGAAAAATGAAATTTTTTCTTTTCAATCCCTTTAGTGTTTAGATGAACACAAAAGAACTAGATGCACATACAATCAATCAATTTTTTTGCAAGAAATGAAAACTTTACGACGGTTCCTTTTCGAAAGAAATGAAGAATTTACGACACTTCCTTTTCAGAAAAGATTAATAAGCTACAAGCTAACTTTGAAAATGAATTGATAATGATAAAGAAAACTCTTAAGAAAAACTAAACAATGAAGGTCAAAGTAGGGCTAGGAGAAGAGATACAATTTGATTTTAGGACCATAGAAACATTGATCTTTAAACAAACAACTTCAGAAGAAAAATTGGAAAAATTCATGCCAAAGACGGGTTTTTAAGCTTAAGAAGGATCAACGCAAGTAAGAGTGGGAGTAATTGCACTACAGAGCACTGTCTCTAAGCTAAGGGTGCTTTGTAGAGCACTGTCCCCTAAACAAGCCTGTGTTGGTGCCAGAGAGGCCAATCAAAAGACATCTAACCTCAATTTTTTGACCAAAAACACTTCAAAAAGATTGAAATCAGATCAATGAAAGCAGGTAAAGTCTACTAGTGTGTACTATGATGAGGATAAAATACCCGGAACGATGGTCAATCCTCAGTGGATTCGCAATTTTTTCTGTGGAATTTTGTATCTACGGATAAACACAGCTTCCCTAAGTGGGTAGCTACACTTAGAACAATAGAATTAAAGAGTTTAACCTTTTCCTATAGAAGATAAATAAGACAAGCGACCTACTTGTTATCTTTCACTTGCCTTTTTGTCCTTTGTATGGCTCTCGTCACTCCCTCTCGAACTGAAACCACTCGATCAGTACCTGCAATCATAAACAGAGGACAAAAACCAATCAAAGCAAGAGATCTATCTACTATAAGAAAATGGAATAGAAAGAATTTACACATATAATCATCATACATAAAGACAAGAATATGGGAAAAGGTGTAAACAACTTTATTAAGTAGAAGGAAGAGTCACAACCAAAGAAGTCCGATCCCATGTCACTCATCCAGCTTGAGTTACATCCTTCATCACACCAAAAGCACAACACTCCGACAACATAAAAATACTTGCTTATGATCTCAAGCCTCAAGCCAACAGTATCTCCTGACAATTCTTCAAAGTCTAGCTCCTGATCACTATGATGAGTGCTCCATTTATAGGGAAATGGAGGTGGTTTTGTCATAAATTGGACATTGAATGGATTTCCAATTTGGGAGTTAGTTTCCATGGAGGAAGGGATGAGAGGATAAGAGGTTATTTGATTCATTCCCTATCCAATTTTGAGCTCATAGGAGAGGATAAGAGGTGGGAATATTCTAGAATGATCTAGAATGAAAGAATATTCCCAAAACCCTATGAAGATTTCGTTCAATCTCATCCAGTGTAGGTCAAAGTGGGCCTAGGTTCTCTGCAGATTAGGCTTGAATGGGCCTAAGTGATCTGCAACACATTTACCCCTGACCAAGGCTGCGCTGGTCCCTCAAGGAGTCATTTCAGGATGTTTTCAGGCTAGGAAACTCTCAGGAATGATGGCATTCAATGTGATGACTTGTCTTGGGCATATAGCAACTGAATTAGGGTTCGATGAACCCTAATAGTACTGATCTAAATGTTGGGAGTGATGTGCCCAAATAGCCCCGTAACAAGGTGGGAAGAGGAAAACCATGTGGCAATTTTTATTAAAATGTAATAGGCCCATAGAGTGTGAAAAAACATGTGAGGAAAATTTGTTTTATGCTTATAGACCATGTGCCACAATATGGGTTTTTGTACTTAGTTAATAGCCATTAGAACACTAGTAGAACAAATAAAACAAATAATGGATAAAGAAAGAAGTTATGATAATTCTTAAAAGATGTAATTCTTGAAATATTCTTCATCATCAAAAACCAATTTAGTGGGACCCAAAACCAATAAATGACATGAATGAAGAAAAATCGGGGAGCAATATTTGTCATGTTGTTGGAAGTTAGCATGGATTCAACCCACTTGGTGAAATAGCCAATGATCATGATGATGTATCAATGATCATTGTTGGAGTGAGGGACTACTAGTAATGAAGTTGGCCCCTCGCTTGTAGAAGGGACCAAATATTCTGACAAAGTGTGAAAGAGTTGTAAGATATCACTTCTTGTGGTTAAATACCAAGCACTTGGTACCATGCTTGATTACTTGGATGTAGTAATGGAATAGGGTGAGCCAATAATATCCAATGTGGATGAATTTTTAGGTAGTTTCCAATCTGGAGAGATGACCACTACAAGTGATACCATGATAATCATTGATGAATTTAGCTTCTTCAAGGGTGAGGCATCAACATTACATGGTGTTGAAACCCCGACAATAAAGGAAATCTCCAATTAGAAGATTAATTTGGGAGCTTGATGTGAATGCATCAGTGATCCTCTTAAGGGAGACGAGGGTCAAACTCTTAAGTGTATAGGTACATGAGAATGTCCCCATACCAAGGGTGATCAAATGAGATGACAAAAAATGTTCATCAAGTTTTCATTCACTAGTGTGTTTATTTTGGTAGATGGGAGATTACTAATGAATCCAACTACAATTAATGCTTTCTTACAATTGTGAGTGGAAAACTCAAGATAAAATTCTTTGAGAATAACAATCCATCAAGAAAATTTAGCATTGATTAAGAATTGATTGAGCAATAAATGAATGGGATTGGAATCAACTATGCATTTAGTGGTTGTAGCAAGATGCAATGATGCAGTTTATGAACTACATGAAATAATGAAAGGGCATGCTTTTATTTACGTACATACTTGAGAGATGGTCTAGAATGATTTTTTTATCACATATTAAATGACATTCTTTCCACCATTGTCTTCATGTTGACCAACACTCTAATGATGGAGACATTGGAAGTGGAAAGATAAAGGATAAAATTCTTTGTGAAGTATGACGAATTAATAAGTAGAGCTTTAGAAAAAGTAGAATTTAAAGAATTAAAATTTCATTGAGCCTAAACATCCCATTGAAATTGTATTTTCTAGTTTAAAATACAAAAAAACCCCATGTGTGCAAGTGGCATAATCTGGGTCAAAGTGGTGTAGGAAGTTGGGTTTCCCTCGTAGGCTTTGTTGTTGGCACAAGTTCTTTGGGGGAGGAATTTCAGAGATGCCTTGGAATTTCAAGGGGTCGATTGTAAGTCCTCTGAGGGATATAATGAAACTCAATAATCCTCTATCCATAATGCAAATGGAACACTTAAGGGGATTTAAGTGTATCTTTTATTGACAACATCTTCAAAAGATGGTACAAAGGTCTTTCAAGTGTTGGCATCACTTCATAGATTGAGGTGTGAGGTCATCTAGGTATGTGAAGATGTTGTAGGGTAAATCATGGAAGATATACATAATACCAACTAGGAGGTGGCTCCAACATTCTTGAACTTGAAAGGCATAACACGATATGTGATTGTGCCCCACGAGGTGGTGAAAGTGGTTTTGTATTGATCCACATGAATCCATCCATGATGGAGAGAACCTCATGCCCGATGGATGCATTTTTGACTTGGAAAATAAAATGCACATGGAGGCTATATTTGGGAGAAACTTGATTGAGGTCTTGAAAATCCACATGCACTCGAATAGTCTTGTTGAGTGCGTTAATAGATTGTTGAGTATGTGTTGTCAATGATGTCAAAAAAAATCATTGATGTTAATTTTATGGGGCACTTGCTGAGTATCCATTGTCATTGATGTCATTATTGTATACCTTAAGTTGTCTTTGATTACTAAGTGTTGGTAGTATAGCTTGTTTGTTGAGTGTTGGATGTGTAGCCTGACTAATCTATCTTTGCTGAAATTTTTCCTATAGCCATCTTGTTCAAAAGAGCATGAAAAGTGTTTGGTTAGATAACCCTCTCAAAGATATTTCCAACGGTATCTAAAACTTAGTATAAATCTTAGGGAATGGGAAAAGGAATTCTTTATAGTGAGGCAGTCTAATAGGATTCAAGGCATTCAAATTCAAGCTTCTGTGATCCATATCTTAAATATTTAAAACATGTTCAGAAGAAATCACATTAGAAGATTTTGGTCGATGCGTTTCGAACCAACCAGTGTGGTTCACCTTGTCCTGAAGATGAACCACATTGGTTGGTTCAAAACGCATTGACCAAAATATTCTAATGTGATTTCTTTCGAATTTTTTTTAAATATTTAAGGCTTCAAGGCATCTGGGCATCCAAACACATTCAAGGTGCATACACTTAGTGTGAATGTGAAATGGGTGGATGATGGTCTATCCAAATTCATCCGAGCATCAAGACCCATATGGGATGCATGATGGCATCCGGGCAGCTAGGCATCTAAGAATATAACAAGGAAATGCTTAAGAAAAAAGCCGAATCTATATTTCCTAGTGCCAAATACTAGGTGGACCATAGTATGACATGGCATTAGACGTGAAGTCATGTGTAAGTGATAGAGTGGTAGTGATATGGCTTAGAAAATGATTTGGCAAACTCAAGATGGTGAGATGTGGCACTTATCTTCTGCACTTTTGGGTGGCTAAGTAGACATTTGGCATGTGACACATGGTAAGTGACTGGCATGACACATGGCAAGGTGACACGTGACAAAAAGAAAGGTGGACATTTTTTATTCAACGATGTGGAAAGAATGTGGTAGACTTTGATTCCATGAGATTTTGTAAAGCTTTAGAATGTTAAGGAATTTTCTCATTTTAAGTGTTTTTGAGTCTGGAGGCAAAAGACCATCCAAGAATATTAACATCTAGAGGTTCATGTTATGTGTTCCACCAAAAATTGGCATAGATTTGGATTCAAACAAAGGTGAATAAATCAGGGTTCCTTTGGGTCTCAAGGTTCCATGCCCAAATGGACATTTTATCATCTGAGGCATATAAGGTCAAACACATAACAAAATTCCAAAACTTGAGATACAAGCCTTAGCACAATTTTCAAAGTAGTGGACCCCACATTAAAGTGTTAGGGTTTCAAGACCTATCTAAGCTTGGAGTAATTTTAGTGTGTAGCAAAGTGAATTTTGGAAAATGGGGCTAGATACCAGATCTCTTAGATACTAATCTTAGAGCCATTCTAAAGAATAAGTGGATCCCACCTTCATCATTAAGTGTTATCTAGGCCTTGGAGAAATTTGACTATGTGGTAAAGTGAAAAAGGAATAGGGCACTAAATCCCAAATCTCGTGATTTATCCAAATGCAAGGACATTATGGCTTATATCGCATCTAGGGGCATGCTTCCAAGTGATGTTTGGAAAAGGGTAGGATGTTGAATTGTTGGGATTTTGAGTTTAACATGGTTTAACTGTATCGCACATGAAGTTAGACTTAATGCCTTTTGATAGGCTAAGCCCCTTGTTCTCGTCCTTGGTTATTTGACTCAATGGAATTAAAAATCAAGAGATGAGATTAGAAATTTGGTGTTTTCAAACACAAAAATTTTAAAAGGGTAGGAATAAATGAAGTTTGAATAGGAAAAATATGAGAGATCAACATCTATAAATAGAAATAAAAAAATGTGAAAAGGTTTGGATCCCATGAAAATCACTATGTCAGACTATTGTGGACATGCAAAATAATAGAGTTAGTGAGGAATAATGTGAGAGAGAGAGTTTCACTACAACAATTAAATGGAATTGAGTGCCAAATCTAAGTGATTGGTGTTAAAGCAGGTAGAGGTATGCTATGTGTTGGGCCTCACAATTGTCATGATTTCCTTTTCCTATTCCTTAGTTTTAATGTTATTTTCTTGTATTTTGCTCATATTTATGATATACTAACTGATATAACATAGGATTGGGAAGGAATTAGTTTAATTTTATCTTTTCTCCTTTTAGATGTGTTATTTTGATTACAAAAACATTATTTATTCATGGTTGAATCTTTACTATGAACATGGATTTTGCGATAAAATAGGGGCAATTGACACTTGATGTTGTTTCTAGAACTGTCCGTGGTAAAACCAGGAGAGCGTGATGTTGTTTCAACCAACCGTGGTAGATCAAGTGAGGTTAGATCCTATATAAGTAAATTTGTTTGGGACAAAGCCCTTGATTTTCTTGTCTAGGTGATATTAAGAATCTTTGTAACTAAAAACAAACATCCTGAGAATATTTAGATTCTTAGGATTGCTCTTTGTTAAAAGATTTATTATTTTTATCTCCCTCGACTATAGTATAAATACAGGGGCTTGTGTTCCAAAAGAGATATTTTTCATAACTTTTTCATCCATTTGATAGACTTGCTAAAAGTGCTACGTAATCATTTTTCCTAATATGATGCAAAATTTCACTGTTGAGGATTAATCCTCTATCCTGATCTTTCCTACAAGGTAGTATGACTCTAGTAGTTTGAGCCCATTCCTGGATGAGGCATTGTCTTCATTTGTATTATTAAGTTCAAATATGATATTCTTTTATCAATCATTATATCTACTAAATTAATTGTAAATCATGTGTTTCTTTTGAGTAAAGATAATATTGCTAGTCGTGATATTAATTTGCAGATATTGTTCCTTTAGAAGTTAATTTGTAATTGTTGTTGCTTTATTGTTATTTGTTAGAGGTTATCTCCTAAATTGTTAATGATTTTAGACTAGGATTGCTTTTCCCTTTGCTATTTCTTCTTTCTTGTTTCATGAGTATTTTTTCCCAATGATATTCCTTTGATTTTGCAATTGTTGTTTCCTAAGTAGTAGCTTGACATTCTCTAGAATTTTTTTTTTTTATATTTCCTATTAAGAGTGATTATAATTTGATGCCTTTGAATGGTTTTTAGAGAATACAATTTTTCCAAAAGATAGATTTTCTGGATGCTTGCTTCAAATTAGGAATTAATGCCTTCGTTCTAGTTAATTTTCGTGTTGTTAAAGAATTAGTTAGCATTAGTTTCAAAACCATCTCTTGCATATACTTTGCAGACAACCTTGAAATAACCAGACAAATCATCGAGTTGATAATTTAATGTGTGGTAGTTTGTTGATTCTTTAGAACAATTAATTGTCCCAACAATTTGGCCTCGTTGTTGGGGAGGTTGTCAAAAGAGAGTGCTACTATATTTAGTTGCATACATGAATCCCTAAGGGCTAGATATTGAAGAAGAAAGGTAAGAACCTGTGCATGCACCCTAGTAAAAAGAAACTTGTGGTGGTGTATGCCTTCAGTTGATAGATTCATGCTATTTTGTATGCATGACTAGGAAGAAAATTAGAGGTAGGAACCAGATAGAAATAGATCAGAAATTCGCTTCAAAATGTACCAAAAACCAGGTTCAAGTTGGCCTTGGACGAATGTCCTTTATAATTGAAATCCTTGAAAGAGCATAATTTGAAGCATTGATAGGCCCCTGAACAGTATCGGGGAAGGGATCTATTGTTATTTCCCCTCCAGTAGTAGAATCTTCTGCTGTGGTTGATGATTAGATTCATGAAAAAACCGTGGGATTGGAGCAGAGATTTCAAGACTTAGAAAGAAAGCATCTCAATTTAGCAAGAGTGAGGGGCACTCTTGTAATTTAAAGTAAGGAAGAGGTGAAACGAGTGATTGACACCCTCAAACTCTTGAGTAGGAGCCTCTTGCGACACCTATTATGAGAGAGGGAATTTGAATTCCTGATTCGAGTAGTGTTGTAAGACCTAGACAAGGTTCATAGTCTCCCTACCATACCAGTATTTTTCAATTAGGACCACTTGATTTTGGGATTCCTGAGGGTTACTGAAATATTTTTAATCAAATGATGGGGTAGGTATCAAGGACACAAACTTAAAATATAGAGTATCATATCGTTGATCCACAAGCTAATGCATCCATGAAGGATATTCCACTTCAAAACCTTACAAATTTCCATGGAATGGCTTCTGAAGGCCTAGAGACATTCTTGTTTGAATTTTACGTTCTGTATTGGGGATGTGACTACACCACTAAACCCCAAAAATTAAGGTTGTTTCCTTCCACTCTAAAGGGAGCAACACTATGTTGGTTCATGGGATTAGGGGGAAGTATGTGGGATAAGATGAAATAAGCCTTCCTTTTCAAATACCAGGATTATTGCCGATCTAGATATTTAAAAGAAGAAATATTTAAAACGAAATTTAAGGAAGATGAGACCTTAGAATAATATATAGAGAGGTTCCACTATAACTTGCAAGGATTTCCATACACCACTGCACCTAAAGAAGTACTAAAAACTGCCTTAATTAGTGGAATGAAGGAAAAATGGATAGAAACACTTAACTTAATGGGGCAGGGTGATATCTCCAAAGAAGAGTATGTTGACATTGTGAAATTGTGTATTAGGTGTTCATGTGGGAGCAGAAGGATTAAGCTCAAAAGTTGTGATTCACTTAGCAGAACCAGTAGAAATGTACGCGAAGGAGTCACACATGGAGAAATTAGTAACCTATTAGAAAAACTTTAAACTCACATATTAAGCACAACAACTACACATTTGGATGTCTTTGAGGTGCAGCAGAAATAGGCTGAAGAGAACATGCAATAGTAATTTTCTTCCCTCATTTCTGACTAAAGCATGGTCGTAAAGAATGCCCACTGGACATAGTTGATATTTGTGCTATCTATACTAAAGAACAATCGATTAACCATTATCCCTATCTTCCTAGATTGAAGGATGTATTTAAGGAAGTTGAAGAAGATCTAGAACCTACGTATTTTGTGGCACAATGATGACAGTGACAAAACCATCCTATAGGTACAATTCAGGACCCTTCCATGTTTTTTCCTAGATAATATAGTCAACAAAAATTTCCTAGAATATCTTGGCAGTTTTAACAACTTTCCAATACCACTTGAAACCTCAGCCATATCCCCCATCACCTTGGTTAAATTAGTTTTCTTCTGGACCTTCTTGGTTGAACCAACAATATTTTGCACCCCCATGGCAGAATTCGTTAAGAAATTTGTATTGCTCACAATGGTCAAACCAACCTACTCAAGGGCCAATGTGGTCCCAAAACTGGCAGTGACCCTCCAGACCTATCAATCAATCATTGGGTACATTACCTCAATCAATAACATCACTACAACCTTTACAACCACCACTTCAATTACCCCCAAATTCTCCTCCTCCATTATGCCCTATGTTACCTATACAAACAAATCCAATTCTAAACAATAGGCCTATGCAACTTCTAGAAATCCTTGACACTTATGCCTATTGTCCTCCCTCCTTAGAATGTGATGAAATTTGCTTAAGATCTAGCTGACCATTTTTCTAGATGACCCCCAAGGAACTTAGAGAAATCAAAATATGATTTTTTTTCCCAAGAGCAACATCAGTTAGGAAAACCCCCTTCTACTGTGATAATCACTGAAATAGAATCACTTGGTAATCTGACTCAGAATAAAGAACTGAGTAAAATTATAGATGTTTCTCCTCCATTTCCAGAGATATTCTCCATAGTAATACCATTCACATATCCCGAATTCGATCTTGTAGGCGAATTACAAAAGCTGTGTATTAAAATTCCTCTTCTCGAGGCTACTAGAGACATATCTATTTACACTAAAACTATCAAAGATGTATGTCTCAAGAAACCTGTAAGGAAACCAAAGGACCCTCCTACTATCCATGTTATCCAAAAACTTACTGAACTTATCTTAGGAAGGAAGATACCCATTAAGTACAATGATCCCAAAAACCCCATGGTCACCATCTAGGTTCAAGGCCTCAGTTTTCCAAATACTTTAGCAGACTTAGGAGCTTCTATAAACAACTTGTGCCCTCCTTGGAATAAACATGTTAAAACCAACTCCCAACATGCTAGAGTTAGCTAACAGAGCCGTGATAAAACTAGAAGGAACCCTAGATGATATCATTATTTTAGTAGATTCTTGGGAGTATCCTATAGATTTTCTGGTTCTTAATCTTAGAAATAAGTTGGAAGCACACCCTCTTCTATCGGGCATACCATGGCTTGCCACTGTTGATGTGTACATTGGATGTTAGACTCATAGCATGACTATTGCTAAAGGAACTACCATTCAGAACCTTATTCTATATACACCTATTAAACCCAGTGTATCATCTGAAAATATTAAGTGGCTTCCTCTTGAGTACGAATAAGGCAGATTACGTTCACCTCTTACCATTGACAAAGCTCTTATTTTCAAGAGATAGACTAAGGATGGCACAATCAATGGTTTTATCTATTAGCCCTCCACCTTAGGAAATCCAACATGTCAAATATTAAAATACGTACTCGATAATGAATCCCAAGGTGATCCAATGGAGGAACCAAACAATGATCACAAACCTACAAAAAAAGTCTATAAAAGTATTCCTATTGAGATTGAACCAGGAAAAATGGCGAACATTAATGCCAGTCTTGATAACCTCTAGCGTGAGAAACTGATACAAATCTTTCAAAAATACAAGCAAGCCTTTATCTGGGATTATGAAGACATGAAAGATATTGATCCACATATATGTACACACCACATCTACAATGAAAAAGACACTCGAGATATTCGTTAACCAAAAAGGATATTGAATCCACATCTTAGTGACATATTGAAGCAAGACCTCCAGAAACTACTTGATGTAAACTTTATATATCTTACATTTAACAACCAATGGTAATAATAATCTATTGTGGTCCCTAAAAATAATGGAAAATGGAGGATTTGTGTAGATTACACAAAACTAAATAAGGCCACACAAAAAGACCATTTTCCTCTCCCGTTTGTAGACCAAGTCCTTCATACACTTGCTGGGAAGAAATATTTCTCCTTCCTAGATAGATTCAATGGATACAATTGGATTTAGGATTGTTCTAGATGGTCAAGGAAAAACTGTGTTCACCTATCCATGGGGAACATTTGCATACAAAGTCTTACCATTCAGGCTTTGCAATGCACCAACCACTTTTCAGACATAACATTTGAGTATATTTTTCTAATCTAATTAACAATGGAATTGAGATTTATATGGATGTAACAATGGAATTGAGATTTATATGGATGATTTTACTCATGATAGTGAATTTGATGAAGATTTGGATAATTTGGAAAAGGCCCTTTTAAGATGTATAGCCTCTAGACTATGCCTCAATAACGAAAGATGTCATATGCTGATGACAGAAGGTGTAGTCCCGAGACACTTTATTTCTACTGTAGGTATTCAAGTAAATCCAGCTAAAATTGAGGTAATACCCAAACTTTCTTTTCCTTGTAAACCAATAGAGGTATGTAGCTTCCTTGGTTATGTTGAATACTACTATCATTTTATAACACATTTTTCAAAAATTTCAGTGTTGTTTTTGCATTAATTGGACATGTGGAATTCAAATGGACTGATAAGTGTGATATTGCTTGTGCATAGTTGAAGAAGATGGTGTCAACAACACCTATGTCGCGGGGACTAGATTGGAGCCTACCATTCCACATATCTTCAAATGCATCTGATATGTTGATAGGGATAGTTCTGGGATAGGAAAAGGGTAAGAAACCTTGTATAATTTATTGTATCAACAAAAATTTAACACCTACATAATTAAATTACATTGTGATAGATTTTTTTTATTGGCTATTGTCTATTCTACAAAGAAATTATATCTTTATGTAATGGGATATCTAGTTTTCTTGTATACCGACCATTATGCTAGTCAATATTTAGCTAATAAACCTATTACCAATGGAAAAGTGGCTCATTGGTTACTTTTGTTACAGGAATTGACATCACTATAAAGGATCGACTAGGAAAGGAGAACCATGTTGTAGATTTGCTGTCAATAATTCCACTTGATTTCGATTCCTAACCAGTGGAAGATCGATTCTCTGATGAACATTTATTTTTTGTAACTATCAAAACAATGTGGTACGCCAACATTGCAAACTATCCGGTGGCTTGAAATCTGCCATCACATGTGTCACCCTGGAAAAATAAACACATTATTTAGTGCAATGATCGATTCTTGTGGATAGATGGTTATCTCTTTCATACAAGGGAAAATATCCAAGTTTTCAGATGCATTAGGGAGGAAAAAATTTATGACATCCTCAAGGCTTGCCAGGATGAACCCGGTGGAGGTAATTTTTCCAACCACAGAATTGGGCATAAAGTATTGCAAATGGGATATTTTTGGCCCATAGTATTTAAAGACACCAAGAAATATGTTTAGAGCTGTGATAGTTGTCAAAGGATGGGCCATTCCGTTCAGTCCAACGAAATGCCTCTCCATCCATAACTTGTATTGTAACCATCCAAGAGACGGGCGATGGACTTTGTAGGTCCCATAAGTCTTACTTCAAATGAAAAATAATTTTTTTAGTTTGCAAAGACTATGTAAAAAAATGGGTTGAGGCGGTAGCTATCTCAAGAGCCGTAGAAGAGGCAGTCATCAACTTTCTATCTAAACAGTTTTTCTGATATGGTTTGCGTCAAGAGCTTCTAACTGATGGAGGATCATAGTTTATGGCCCATAAAATCTCTGCAACCTTCCAAAAGTATCACATCAAGCAAAGAATTACCTCATCTTACCACACACAAGCAAATGGTCAAGTGGAAAGCACAAATAAAGTCTTGGAAGAAATCCTAACTAAGACAATATCTACAGATTGTCGGGACTAGGTTGCTAAACTCTTTGAAGCCTTATGGTAATATCGAACAACTTGGCATAATGCTATTCGAATTTCACCATGCAAAATTGTTTTTGGTAATGATCCTATTTTTCCAATTAAATTTGAAGTTAAGACTCTTAAAACTTCTCGGTAAGTTGGTATGGACCTTTTTTAAGCACAAAATCAATTCCTTCAACAACTTAATGAAATGGATGAAATGCGCCTTGCCACCCTCCAACATACAACTATAATTCAATAACAAAGAGCTAAATGGCATAATCATTTGATTAAAAAGGCCTTTTGAAAGGGGGATTGGGCGTTGTTATATGATTCTAGATTCCAGGAATTCCCTAGTAAGCTTCAAGCAAGGTGGTTGGGTCATTATGAAGTCAACAAAGTTTATGATAATGGGATAGTATGCCTTACTATGATTGACAATTATAACATTTCTTTTCTCATTAATGGCCACTGGCTTCACTTGTACCATGAACCACTTACAAAATCGTCCTTTCTTCATGAAGTTAATAATGATGCAAATTTGTAGGTTGTAGCCAATTAGGGGCATGTCCCCATGGCCACTATAAGGTAAATCTTCTTCCAAATCCTTCTTTTCCATGTACATAATGTAAATAGTTTTTATTTTCTTATGGTGTGTATATTTTTCTCTATTTTGGAAAACATCATGATCATTTTTTAAAACGCCATTGTTGCAATCATTGTCTCCTTAGTCACAACATTGTTTTCACAATTGTTGTTTCCTTAGTCACAACATCATTTTCACATTTGTTGTTTCCTTAGTCAAAACATCATTTTCATAGTTGTTGTTTCCTTAGTCACAATTCTGTTTTCCGAGTTGTTGTTTCCTTAGTCACAACACCATTTTGACATTTGTTGTTTCTTTAGTCACAACACCATTTTCATGGTTGTTGTTTCCTTAGTCACATCAATGTTTCCATAATTGTTGTTTCCTTAGTCACAACTGCTATTTCCTTAGACGTGACTGTTGTTTCTTTAGATGTGGCTAATACTTATGCAGTGTTTTCAAATATCTTCATTTTTATAGGGATACAAAACATTTTAAGACCCTTTTCAATATGATGGTTGGTAACTAGTTTGTTTAATGTTTATCACATAAGAATTTACTTTAACAAGGAGAATTTATTTTAAGATAATTTTATCATATGGATTTTTGGATCTCCTCAAATAATTAATTCCCTAATTTTGTAATAAATTCATAAAGTACTCATTATACATTCCTTCTATCACGCTTAAGGAGCCATCTTTCTACCCCAATTTTAAAAACAATTCTACAATTATTTTGAAGAAATTAATTTTTGGGAACAAGATTAGCCAACTAAAGTGTAGTTGTCATAAAACTCTTTAAGCCATCCCCAAATATTAAGTATTTGATGTTCCACCCCTTGTATTAATTAATATTTTATGATTTAAAAAAATCATAACAAAAAAATAATAAAAATAAAAAGTCGTTGGAGCATAGGAGGTCCCATCACGAGCCGACCTACAATGATCATAGGACGTACTGAAGTGACATTACCACTTTTTGTCACCAAGCCAAGGTAATGGCCTTTGGTCTTAAGGCTAAGGGACAAGAGCTCCCATCACGAGTCGTATCGTTCACTTTATTAGTTCCTGTGAATGACATTGTTATTAACTGGTCATCACTCTAGAACAATGGCCTTTTGTAGGCATTTAAGAAAATTTAAATAAAACTTATAGCTATGAATCTATTTCTAATAGATGGGACACTGGCATCTCAATGGGTTACAATGAAACCATGTTGATGCTATGGATGCCTACTGACAATAGTGGATATGCCTGTGGTATTAAAGTTAACTTAAAACACTAAAATCTAGTTAGCTATCTTGTCTCCTTAAAATCAATAATTAACAAAGGAAAATAATTAGATTTGTTAAAATATACCATGAGGTACTATTAAAATAACTCCCATAAAGTGATGATGTTTATTTTTAATGAGAACTAATAACAATTCTACATATCAGGAATTAAGATTATTGGACATTCAGAAACCTAGCATTTTCTATCGTCTTTCTTTAATAACTCCTTCTATTTTGATCTATGTGGTATTCCTTAACTAAACATAGTTTTCAACCACCTGTTGTTTCCAAATCGTCATCTTCACATGCCTTTATTTATTTTAATATTGATGTTTTGGTCATCGTAACAATTTTCATCATTATTGCACTTTATGATTGGATGGTCGACTTAATGATTATTTGGTGTGTTATAAACATTTCTCGTCCTCTGACACCATTTTTGACAGTTGTTTTCCATGATTAATCAATACAAATTTATCCTTCAATTATGAAAAGATCTTGTCAATTCATTAAGTTGATCAATGACCATGGTCGACCCTCAAATTCTATTAGGGGAGGGAAGCCGTTGTTGCATGTTATGTTTATTGAATTCCGATATTCTGCGTAGTAATGTTACCATATTATACTTCGAGCTATATTGTTTCCATTTGCAATCATTCCTTTCTGAACAACTAATGATGGGAGGTCATTCAGTATTCCATGAACCAATGCAATTTCAATCTATGGAAGAGGCATGTAGTATTTTGAATCAGGCAGGACGACTAGACTATTTTAGACAATTTTAGGGATTTGAAAATGAAGTTGCACTTGAATTCATGCAGAATTTGAATGAAGGGGTAAGAGTGGTAAAGAATATGCATATACATGTCAATTAAGAAATAATAACATAGGTAACAGGCCTCTCTTTATAAGGGGAGAAATGGTATGAAGTACATATCTCGCTACAAAATGAATCCCTCCAGAACTAGTTAAGAAAGGAAAAGGGTATAGATCCAATTCACTTTTGGAACTTTGGAAAGAGCTAGTAGGCATTATTCAACAATACATGACTTGTGAGGGAAGATATGATGTATTCTAAGGCCACCATCATAAGATAATAGTGTATCTAAGATAAAAGGTAGTCCTGAACCTTCCTTATTTTCTACATTCGCTTTTACATGAAATTGGTGGTAGATGACGAAGGTCTAAAGATAAAGTTTCAGTTTTCAGCCATCATGGGTTCACTAAATTAATATTTTTGAGGAGTTTTAATCAAATACAACTGATTTGGGATGGATTTTTAGGAAACCCTAGGGATGAGCAAGAAATTCCCTTGGATAGTGAAGCAATTGCTAAAACACCTGGAAATATTTCCACCAATAATGATGAGGAAGAAGAAGGCAGTGAAATCAACCAAAATGAAACCTCTATGACAGGAGATGCCTCACAAGAAGTTGTGAAATTTGAAATTCCGACTCCTCAGAAACTTAGCATAGCATAAAAATAAGTGGCATCCTTTTTGGCTTCTTTGCCCAAAAATAGGAGAAGGTTAGCTAGAATAGTTAAACTACATCAGGGAAAAAGTTCCTTAAACCTCCTTGAGCAATTAGATAAAGAAAATTTAATTCAAGAAATTTCTGATGGGGAAGGAACACACCAGAAAAATCCCGAAGGAAATGCGGCCCAGGATACATCAGCTCCATATAAAACAAATCTAAGCTAGGAAGAACAATAAATAAAGGTGGCTCAAGCATTGGAAGGATTATAAAATTTATTAGAAATAGTGAACCAAGGGGAACCGACATCCACTGCAATAAAGGAGTCTGTAACTCACATATGTAGCCCTCTTAATTACAATCAAGATGATTCTCCTGCAACTCCTTCTGTTGCATTCCTAGCCATTGTCATTTTAGAGCCATATGTTTGACCATAAAGTTATTTCAACTCAAGAGAACTCCATGGATTTTGCTGCCACTGTATTACAACCCTCTTCTCCAAAAGATATGACTCCATAATTTCCTCTTGATGACTTGATTGATGTAAACCATGAGCTTAATGTTGCTCGTTCAACCACAAAAAGTGGAACTCATATTGATCTTCTTATTAACATTTCCTATGAACCTTTGATTGATAGAGTCCCAATGGAAGTTTATAACTCACCTATTGATCCTCTAGTGGTTGATTCTTCCCAAAAGACTATTGTCAAATATTATGAAGTAACAAATTTTGTCTCTCATACTATGGCTTCAACAGTTTTGGCCAGAAACTTTTGTCAAAGAAATAGAGGTACAATAGCTGTGAAGAATAAAATAAAAGGTAAACTTCTCATGGAATTTATTACATCGAGGAAAGAAAATGATAGGCTACAAAGGAAAGTACAATAGTTGAGGAAATGGTTACAAACTAGTAGACAATTTTACGAGAGTCATGAGAAGAAAGTTGTAGAACAACTTCAAATTGATGGTGGGAAGATTTTTTAAAGTCCATAATGCTGAAAATCATACTTATCTTGTACCTATTTCCATTGAAGCATAAGTTTAGACTAATCTTGAACATGTTTCCATTGAAGCAGAAGCTCAAACTGACTTTGCACCTCTCTCTATTGAAGAAGAATTTCAAATTGATTCTGCATCTATTTTCATTGAGGTTGAGGCCCAAACTAATCATGTACCCATTCTTATTGAAAGAGGAGTGCAAACTAATGATGTACCTCCTTATACTCCATTGATTGTAGATGCTTGAATAAGGGTGTTAAACAAAACCCTGGAAGAGAATAAAGAGATCATAGCTAAATATGAAGGGGAATATGAGAAGTTTCTCCAAGGGTTTTAGGCATTAAAAATAACAAAGGATGAAACACATGTAAAGTTAAGAGCTGCCAAGAAGAAAATAGAGGTATTGCACGAACGTATTCATAAAGTAACAGAGCAAAAGGATGAAATTTTTTCTATTTGCTAAGATATTTTAGCATGTAGATATCTAACATGTAATTATGTTTTATTATTACTTGAAAACTATGTGTTGCTTAAAGTTAAGGATATACAATGTGGCAAACCTTATGAATTCAATAACGGGTTGGATTTCATCACTGTTTTCCATAAGCAAGATTAGCAAAAAAAGTATCTTTTGTGTGAGCGCTACGTGCATAACTTCCTTTTGGCATAAAATCTAAATGAAAATATTGTTCCATTCATTGGAAATTTCCAACTTCAGGCTTTTATGTCATTTGTACTAAATTAAATAAAGTGGTAGAAATCTTATCACACCGTTCAACGGAGAGAACATATTATTAATGTTTGGGTTAGAGGTGATCCAAAGAATCCTTTTGCTACACTTTGACACCACAATACCTTTATAGAGAAGCATGATGTTGCTTCCTCACTTGAGTGAATTCATAGCAAGGTATTACACTTGGGGTGGGAACAACTGGAAGACATAAAAGATGAGGTTATCAATGGAGCTAAAATGAGATGCCAAGTGTCATATAGAGAAATTAAAAATAGGGAACCTTTTGGCCTATACAATTTTCAGCAAGCTATGTCCAAAGTGCATGTTTATGTTAATATTGTATTGGAATAAGGAATCAAATGGATAGAATCAAGTTACAAATCCCCGATGATTTGGTGTCCTAAACCTTACTATAAGTCTGATTATGAATTTTTAGAGGCAGGTAATCATGTGGCTTTTGAGGAAATCAAAAGTAGGAGTGGATTCAGGCTCAAAGGAGAAGAACCCTATGGATAGTAATTCTTAATTGCCTTACATGTTAATTATTTATTTTCATGAGGACATGAACACATGTCAATTGGGGGGTGATGTTGGGCCTTACAATTGTCATGATTCCCTTATCCTGTTCTGTAGTTTTAATATTTTTTTCTTATATTTATGTTATATTAACTTGTATAACATATGACTTAGAAGGAATTAGTTTACTTTTATCATTTCAACTTTTAGATGTGTTCTTTTGATTACAAAAGTGTTATTTATTCATGGTTTAATCTTTACTATGAACAAGGATTTTGCGATATAATAGGGGAAACTGGCACTTGATGTTGTTTCTAGAACTGTCTGTGGTAAAATTAGGATAGAGTGATGTTGTTTCAACTAATCATGGCAGATCAAGTGAGCCTAGCTCTTATGTGAGTAAATTTGTTAGGGACAAAGCCCTTGATTTTTTATTTTATTTATTTATTTTGGGTGATATTAAGACTCTTTGTAACTAAAATATTTATAAAAAAATATTATTTTTATCTCCCTCGACTGTAGTATGGAGACAGGGGCTTGTGTTCCAAAAACGATATTTTTCGTAACTTTTTTCATCCATTTGATAGAATCGCTAAAAGCGCTATCTGTAATCATTTTTCCTAATATAATGCAAAGTTTCACTGTTGAGGATTAATCCTTTGTCCTGACCTATTCTACAAGGCAATGTGACTCCAACAGTTCGGGCCCACTCCTAGATGAGGCGTTGTCTTCATTTGTATTATTAAGTTCACATATTATATTCTTTCATCGATCTTTTATCTACTAAATTAATTGTAAATCATGTGTTTCTTTTGATTAAAGATAATATTGATAGTCGTAATATTGATTTGTAGATATTGTTCCTTTAGAAGTTGATTTGTTCTTGTTGTTGCTTTACTGTTGTTTCTTAAAGGTTATCTCTTAAATTGTTGATGCTTTAAGGCTAGAATTGCTTTTCCCTTTGCTATTTCTTCTTTCATGTTTCATGAGTATTGTTTTCTAGCGCTATTCCTTTGATTTTGAAATTGTTCTTTCTTAAGTAGTAGCTTGACATTTTGTAGATTTTTTTTCTATTTCTTGTTAAGAGAGATTAGAATTTGATGCCATTCATGGTTTTTAGAGAATACAATTTTCCCAAAAGATAGATTTTCTGGATGCATGCTTCATATTAGGAATTAATTCCTTTGCTCTAGTTAATTTTCTTATTGTTAAAGAATTAGTTAGCATTAGTTTCATAACCATCTCTTGCATATAGTTTGTAGACAACTTTGAAATAACCAGAAAAATCCTCGGGTTGATACTTTAATGTGTAGTAGTTAGTTGATTCTTTAGAACAATTAATTGTCCCAACGCTATGTAGCAGAAGTAGGTGAAATTATGTTGAGTTCTGGAGCTACTGCATAAAAGAGAAAACACATATTTGAAGAAGCTATGAGACAATTGTTATATATTTGAGGCAGAGATTGTTGAAGTGTATTGAAAAAATGTTGAAAATGAGCAATATCATAGATATGAAGTTCTTGTGCAATATAGAAAAGCATCTTTGATAATAAAGTTTGTTTTATGTGTGATTTTTTGATAAAGGTGCCAAAAATACAAGTTTTAAAATGCATGAAAGAGGGATTTGAGTGGTTATAGTAAGTTTGTGATTGCAAATTAGGGGATTGGAGTCTCCTTCAGATTGGTTCATATAAAGATTAGGGGGTTGGTACCTCTAGTAGGTTGGTGCCTACAAACAAGTGGGAGTTGGTGCTTCTAGCAAGTGGGTGCTTACCAAGAAATGGTGGTTGGTGCCTACAAAATATAATGTAAAGTGAAGTTGGTGCTTTCATTTACATTAAAATTAAAGGAAGTTTTGTGTTTTTTTCTCATATGGTTTTCCATGTAAACATATTTTGTTCAATTATTTATGTGATTGATGCACCATTTTATTATTGAATGTGTTTGAATGGATAAATATTTGTTCAAATTTATATAATATTGATTCACCCCCCTCTCAGTATTATCTTGGCTTTTAACAAGTCCCTTACTTCTTTTTGAGAAAGAAGGGTTTGGACACCCATGGATGTAAGCAATATGGGAGAAGAACCTGGCTTTTTGAATATTTTCTATCTTAGCTTTGATGGCCTTGGATTTGGAATGGTGTAGAGGACATTGTTTTAAAAATATTGTGACACATTTTTCCGTGTGTCAATATGATGTTCAATAATGGTAGGATCTAGGCTAGGTATTTTGGCATATGTCTAGGAAAATACATCACGAAACTCTTGAAAGAGATATTTACAGGTGATGTGATTTTCCTAAAAGCATGCTCCTCTAAGAAATATGTTTTCAAAAGCACCTAATTTAACCAAAATATCCACCTTGATAGTGAGGTAAACATTTTCCATGTTCCCTTCTTCAAAATTTTCTCAGGATGGGATTGCGTTTTTGAACCAATAAAAATTTATTTGGGGAATGAAATCCTTGGCTTCAAGAGAAAATATTCTTTCTTGAATAGTGGGTTGAAAAATATTCTAAGGAAGAAAGTAAGAATGATGATGCATCACATTCCCTGGGCTATTGGGGGCAGTCATTTCTTTCATGAGGTCTTCGTTTGGGTTAAACACTATAGATGTAAACGTGATGGAATTATAATAAAATAACATTACGCGAAGTGGTATGCTAACACCATCAAATGAATTTATGATTCAGAGAGATGTTGAGGGATATATGGAAGTTTATCTGGAATTGATGCCAACATGTATCAAGAGGCTTCCCTAAGGAAATGAGCCTTCAACCAAAGAAATACATCATACATTAAGATAATAATTTGAGTAATTTTTCCTTTGTGTAGGTGAGAAATATTATGTGGGATGCACTGGTGAGTTGGATGAGGAGGAGGTGTAACTACTTGTTTCTATGGACTGATATTATGAATAAAATATTGATTAAAAGACATTGTGTGATATGTATAAATAAAAGGAAAAACTTTGAGGTTCTTCACTTGAGAGATTGAGCACTACATGGATATTTTTCTCCTCCATAGCTTGTTGAATCCAGTATGCAAATGATAGTTGGACACTGAAAGGTGTAATGACTATCTTGCTCACATAAATAAAATGGGCATCTAATTCGCTCATTAATGAATGTGGAGTTGTAGTATATATCATATATACTATATCTCCACAAAAATCTAACCATAACATCTTCACATGTCCATAAATTCGAACAATGGGGTTAGTGAGTTGCATCTAACACACTCTCTTTAGTGTCCTAAATTTTTTAAGCTTTAGGAACTGCCTGTATCTCCTCCACTTATTCGTCATTATCTTTGACTGGACTAGGATTTTGCTAAGTTTTAGCGGGTTTGTTGGCTTGTTTCTTCTTGCTTCTCACTTAGTCAGATTCTTTCTCGGGGATCTCCTATGTTTCTATGGTGATGATGCTGTAGTTGATACTGTTACATGTGTTGCTACTACAGGCATCTGAGCTGATGTTGTGGGCGTACCAACGGTTGTTGCAGTGACTTCTTCCATGATCCTTCTATTCCTCTTTTGTTGAATATACGTACAAATTATTTAGTTGATAGAACATTCATACTGAAATTCTCTGCAATTTCTTCGCACTATGAACACTTGAGCTCTCAATTCAACAAAATTATTAATCTGGGTGGGAGGCAGCTTATTTATAACAATTATGAAATTCGAACCCCATCATTAGATTTGATTTTATCTAGATTGCGTTTATATGTTCTCATTAATTTCATATCTATCCTTAGGTTTTTCCAATCTGTCCTCATAAATGCAAGTTTCTACGTATTTTTCCCTTTCAACAGTAATATTTCTATTTTCCAGTGAACTTCTATGCATTCCACACTATAGCACATATCATGTCTTCTATCGCAACTAATGTGAACTTCGACATACGCAAGACTGTAGCAAAGAAACCTACTACGTCGAATCTCTTTGCAGTGTAGTTTATAGTCCAATGCCCACTTTCAACTGTAGGTAGCACTAAGACTTTTCTCCTTTCTTCCTCAGAGAGAAGTTGTAGGGCCAGGGATGTCCCTATACAACTTCAATTTACTACCATTTACTCTTCCTTGAATCAAGTCTCCATTTAACTTCACTAACTGAATTGCGACTCCATCAATAATATACTTTATAACATATGGGCCTAACCAATGCATTTTGAATTTGCCTAGGAACTTCAAAAACTTACTATCATAGAGGAGAACAAGGTCTCCTACTTGGAACTTCTTTTGCTTAATATTCCTATCATGCCAAGCATTTTCTCTTGCTTGTTGTACTTGCTGATGGAATCCTACTATAAATTTTCCTTCTTCCAAAGAAATCAGCCACGACATTCTTTCCTCCATTATGTCAGGGTCTACCATATTTGTAAAGGATGCAATCCTTAAGCTAGGGACAATGTATTCCATGAGCATCACAACTTCTTTCCCATAAAACAGCCTGAATGGTGTTTGACCTATCAACTTCTTGCATGTAGTTATATAATCCCATAATACTGTTGGAATCCTAAGGTCTCAATCATCTCAGATTACATTGCATACCTTAGTCAATGCATTCTGCAAAAACTTGTTGAATTCTTCCACATTTCCATTGGCCTAAGGGTGATAAGGAGTACTCTTTTTATGATAAACTTGGAATTCTTCAGTCAATGCTTCAATGGTTTGATTCAGAAAGTGCTAAGCTTGGTCACTCATCAAGATCTTTGGACACCCAAATCTAGACAGTATGTATTCAAAAATGAACTTCGTAGTAGTCTCTACGTTGCAATATCTTACTGGTTATGCTTTGGCCCATCTTGTGAAATAATCAATCGTAATAATTATGTACCTCGCACTAGTCCTCTTTCCAGGTGGATTGATAGGTTAAACAAAATCAATAACCCATTTATCAAAAGCCTGTAATGTAACTTGTGGTACCAGTGGAATCTCATCCCTTCTTGAAGGTTTTCCTATTCTTTGGCACACATCACAAGATTTGTAATACTCCTTTGCATCTCTATGTAGTGTAGGCCACCACAATCATGCTCTCAAAATATTATGTGCAATAGCTTTTCCTACATAATGTCCACCAGCTACGCCTTCATAATCCTATGTTAAAATGATTTTCCTTTCATGTTCAAGAACATACCTGTGCAATATCTCATTTGGTCCCATCTTATATAAGTGTCATGCTATCAATGAAAAATCACTTGCCTTCACCACTAATTCTTTCTTTTGATTCATAGTATATTCTGAAGGAGCCATTCTTGTGTTCCAAAATTGAATTATGTTTCCAAAATGATCATCGACAATTCTGATTGAAAATGGATGCGCATCAGAGATATTATCTTCTATACTAGTTGGTCCTTCACCTATTTCTAAGCTTGGCAAATGGTCAGGTCCTGCATTCAGTTTTCTTGTCTTAACAATAATTTCAAAATCATATTCTTGGAACAACAATAACCATCTGCAAATATTCCCTCCTAAAACAAGCTTATTAACCAAATACTTTAATGTAGAATGATCTGTAAACATCTTGAAATGTGATCCCAACAAATAATGTCTAAATTTTTGCAAGGAATATACCATTTCCAATCCTTCCCTTTCTATAGTTGTGTAATTATTCTATGCTTTAGATAGTTTCCTACTAGAAAAAGCTATAGGATGATCAATTTTTCCTGCACTAGGCTATGCTAGTACCACTCCCAAAGTAATACAAGAAGAATCCACATGTAATGAAATTCCTTATTCTAATTAGTGAATACTAGTATAGGTGCAGCTACCATCTTTTCCTTCAATATGTCAAGGCTCTTTTGACATTCTTCATCCCATTGAAAAGTGACATCTTTCTTCAACAATTTTTCCATAGGTGCAGTAATCTGAGCATATCCTTTGATAAACTTTATGTAATATCCTATATGTCCCAATGTAGTGCGAAGCTGTCTTACTGTCTTCAGTGGAGGTAAGTCCACAATAATACAATTTTCGCAGTGTCCATCATTAATCCTTGCTTGCAAACAATATGTCCCAACAATATACCAAAAGGTACACAAAATATGCACTTCCTTAAGTTCAAGGAGATATAATATTGTCTACATGTGTCAAGCATAAGCCTTAAGCTTCCAATATGTTTTCTTAACAACCCAAGTACTATCCAGTCATCAAAGTATACCTCCAAAAACTTGTGGATATATTCTTTGAAAGCTGCAACCACCACCCTTGAAAATATATCTGGGGCATTCTTCAGTCCAAAAGGAATCAATGTGTATTGATATGAACCCCATTCTATAGAAAAGGTAGTCTTATGTCGATCTTCAGGTGCAATAATATGATGATATCTTGAAAATCCATCTGTAAATGAATAAACTTCCTGACCTCCTACATTGTTTAGTACTTCATCTGTGAAAGGGGTAGGGAAAGGATCATGTAAGCATGCATCATTCAACTTCCTTAAATCAACAAAGATCCTAATTTCTCCTTGATTTTTCTTTTCTTGTACCACCATAGGACTTACCCACTCTAATTATTCCATAGGTTCAATAACTCCTACTTCTATCATTTTGTCCAACTCAAATTTTACTTTCTCCTTATACTTGAGATTCAATCTGTAAGGTATTTTCTTGACTTGCTTCGCATCAGGCCTGAGGGGGATCTTCATAACTCATAAATATCCTACTATACACTTCATTTCTAAGAACTTAGTGGGTAACAACTCTTGATATTCATGAATCAATTTTGTAACCTTGCTGATTGTCTCTTCATCCCAATAATCTCCTACAGTTGCAAACTTCGACTCCTCCTCTGATCCTATATTCACCTTCTTTGTCTTCATAGGTTTTTCTATATATGGTATCTTTGGCTCAAGCCTGTTTACTTCATGGTGTCCTTATGATTCTGCTATATTGATGTTGCGAGGATCTTCTTCTTCTTCTACAATAAGGTTGTAGCATTCTAGTGCATGTTCTATCCGTGCAACCCAATTAGGATGATGCCATGTCCTTGGAGTTGTATTCTCAAAGATCTTCTTCTTAACTTCCTGGAAGGCCGAATATATATATGGACAATCATCCTTGAAGCTAAATGTCAATATAAACCCATCAACCATATCTGCCTAGCTTGCAGTACCATGTTGAAGTTCTGTTTCCATGTACAAGTTCTGGGGAATTGTCTCCAATGTATGAATGAACCCATGTACCCATTATTGTTGTGGATTTTCCTTCCATGCTGTAGTACATAACCAGATGTCCTCAATGGGACTATTTTCACCATCATATTTCAACACCATTTTTGTGTTTATCTGAGAAAATATTATCCATATCAACCTTCGACATTCCTACCATCATCCTATATTCTTCTTATGTGTACCCCACCATTTAGCAGGAGTAGCTTTTAGGGCTATATCCAAAGCTAACAATCTTTGAAATTATGGAACTTGTTCCTCATAATCATTAACAAAAATATTCACATTGCCTAAGCCATCATAAGAAGGCAAGTTACATACCTCAGATGTCATGCAACGAATTGATTTGGAAATTCTTGCACAACGTCTTGTATATACTTCATGTAGCCTATTATGCAAATTATCTAATTCTTCTTCTGAGTCTGATGCACAAAAACTATCATGTTCCCAAGTTAAATTTCTCTCTGTAGTAGGGTTAACAAAATCTTGTTCCGTAGTTTTCAGTTGGTAGATATTATTTATATCAGCTACGCAATACTATTCTCTAACTGGCTATGTATACCTTGCTCCTTCTGATGGATCCAAGGGAACAATTACCCTCAAGTCATTTCCTTCATATATCATGTGTCTCTTCTTTAGATTAATTATAGCCATGTTATCAAATTCCCAATCAAGTCCAAGTAATGTAGGATAGGGGTTACTGTCATCCACAATTTCTATTACTTCAAAGTCAGCAGTAGTGCAAACTACTTCAATGTCTACTGCTACACATGATAGCCTTCCTAAGGGGAAGATCTTTTGCGGATTTTCCATCCTTAGATGAATAGGTAACTGCTATAGGATAAAATGCACAGTGTATGGAGAATGAAGATACCCTCAAAGGTCTTCCCGTGACCTTCGAAAGACAGTAAGATTATCTGCAACCGTCACAAAGTTACATGCATGTTCATAAACAATAACTAACTATCAAAGTAGGAGAAGTAGATTACCTCAAGCCTCCGTGTAGATTTGTTGGAGAGCACAATGCAGCTAGGTGGAAGTCCCCCGAGCCAGCTCTAGATCAAGTCCTACACATAGAAGAGACAAGCGTAATCACAACATACAAATCTGATAACTAATACATGAATACATAAAAGAACATCTAGTTACACATAACTAAGCTACTCATGCTAAAAGGTATTGGACAAACAATTGAATGAATGATAGTACCAACACCACGGAGTAGATAGTACAACTGCAATTCTATATTAATGTTGGAAGAGTGATTACAATCATTTGTTGTATCAGCCTTCCCTTACCCCTCCAGCTTCTCTCTCTCTCTCTCCCTTCTTGCCAACTTCTTATGATTTGAGACAATGCTCAACAGTCAAGTATGCTATCCTTTCAAATGCTCTGACAACTATCACCAGAGCCCTAGCTTTGCTTATGTATTAATTGAGTTAGGGTTTCCAAGTTCCTCCTTGAGTTCCCTAAGGTAAAATCAATGAAGTTTCCATGCTTTTCAGCTCTTTCCCATTTACCTCCTTCATTAGGATTAGAAATCCTCCAAATAGGTCGAATCTGGATGTTTCCTTGCTTTTCTTGAGTGATTTTAGGAACAAATATCTAGATATTTATGAGTCAATTCATTCCTTTGACCCTTAGAACTTCACTAGGATTCACTAACCATGTTCCTGAACTAGCAACTTGAGTTAACTGAGTCACTAACGCACCCTTAGGCTTGCAGAGAAGTTTTATAAAGCAGGTTGTCAGTGCATAGCCAGCGTTAGTGTGGAAACAAGGCATGTGATCTTGGTATTTGCTTCAGCTATCATGTCTTTCCCCTCTGAGTTGATGAGGGGGTCAATTTGCTGTATAGCAGACGCCCCCCAAAGTATGAGATCAAAGGTTGCGACAATGGCCGAAATAATTTACTTAACTGTAATTTTCTTTCAAAAAGAGATAGAGGATTGGAGCTTCGGGTGGTACGGGAAACCTGATACAACACATATATATAAAAATACTAAAATCATGTCCTGAGTCAGGCATTTCTATGCTCAGTAGCTATGTCAGAGTGATTGTCTCCAAAAAGATATGACGATGCTGGTCGCTGACAAGCACAATGCGAATCCGGTGTCATAATAGAAACATCCTCATGAGCTACCTCCAAAAAACACTATACACAACTTGGGAGAGGAAACAAGGCTGAGTGATGCAAGCCTCTACCCAAGGTCTTGATTTCTGGTTCACCGAACAGCATAGATTGATACATGTGAATATATGCGTTGATGTCAAACATGCATGAAATCCTCCGATTACCAGTCAATAATGGAGACCGTTAACAGACGTGAGGAAGGCCACCAATAATGGTGATGGTCTCTAAGATGCACAGTACAATCTAACGAGTGTGAAAGATATTTTTGTCATCGAACAACCATAGAATCGTTTAACCAGGAGCCAATAATGAGAACCCCTGACCAAACACAAGGCAACTTGCCACTAATGTCTGCAAGTACCAAGGCACTGAATGTGTTTCTAGGTTGTCTTCCTAGATAGAGTGTTGAAGTCGAAATGGGGATACCTGTCAAAAGGTAGGCAATAATGCGTTCTACATCAATCGACACGAAACAGGACAAGAATGATTTTGTTTTATGAGGAATCTTTGAGCATTGGGTCTAAACAATAGAGGGCATGATGAAAGGATATGCTTGATGGGTTGATGGAGGAGACAAAAGGTTAACCCTTGAACAATAGAAGGCATGAAAATGGTTTTAACCATGTAGCACTAGACTCATGAACACCAAAGAGTGTTAGGATATAGAGATGCAAGAACATTGGGGTATATAGGCTAAACTCATAGGATGGTAGGATTCGTATTGAGAGGCTGTCACAAGGAAGGTTTATCTGATGGAGTGCCATGTTCAAGGGGAACGAATGCTGCCAAACCACGCTTTCTAATACTGAATGTAGTTGTATTGTCGACTTTCCCAGTCTGATTAGTTTATTCAGTCTAGACGGGTAAACTTGTTGATCTTTTCATGTTTTAAGACTCTGAAAAGGACCGCAAAAAGAACGAATCTATACCCTATCTAATTACTTTAATGAGTCTAGATAGGCAAACTCGTCGATCTTTTCATGTTTTGAGAATCTGAAAAGGATCATAAAAAGAGCGACCCTATATCTTTTCTGTGTAATTTAATGAGTCCAGACTAGACAACTCGGTGGTCTTTTCATATTTAGAGAGTCTGAAAATATCATAAAGAATGACTCTATGGTGGCCCCTTTGTCATAGTTGTTAACCGGGTGCGACAAAAGGTTAATAGTATACTCAGATTAGTTACTTTTCCGTGAGTTAATCTATTGAATCCAGATAAAGAGAAACCTATGTTCAATAGATGTCGATCTCATTTTGTTACGAGTATGAGGAGACGGACTAAACTCGTTTTTCGTCGTGAATTTTTAATGAGTCACACAACGACAAACTCAATACCTTTATCAAATTTTAACGAGTCAAATGAAGAAAAATCAAGGTATTTTTTTTGTTTTAGTGAGCGAGGAAAAATAGGTAAAAGAACTGTTCATTCCTCCTTCATAGATTTAACGAGCCCGAAGGAGGGGAAAAACTCAGGGATTTTTCGATTTAAGAGCGAGAATTGGTCCCAAAAAAGAAAGTGCTCTTGTTGTTGCCGTAGATTTTTAACGAGCCCAAAGACAAAAAACTCAGGATCTTTCAGTTTAATGAGCGAGAAAAGTACCTAAAATAATGCTCGGACCATCTTTATAAAGTTTCAACGAGCCTAAAGAAAAAAATTGGGACTTTTTCAGTTTAATGAGAGAGAAAAAAGCACCTAAAAAGAATGATCTAACGGTCTTTTTCAGTTTAATGAGCTAGAAAAAGAGCGAAAAAGCGTTGCTTAGACCATTGTTGTATATGTTTAATGAGCCCAACGATCACAAACTCGAGTATTTTTCAGTTCAAGAGCAAGAAAAAGTCCCAAAAAAGAACATTCTCATATCGTCTTTGTAGTAGTTTAACAAGCCCAAAGAAGAAGATTCAAGGTTTTTCAGATTAACGAGAAAGAAAAATACCATAAAAATAATGCTCGCTCTTCCTCGTGGTATTTTAATGAGCCCGAAGAAGGAGACTCAAGGACTTTTCGGATTAACGAGCAAGAAAAATACCATAAAAAGAATGCTCGACACTTCTTGATCTCATGCTTGAAAATAGAAGGGTCTATGCCATGCATTTCCTCATAAGACCAAGGGAAAACATCGCCGAAGTCCTTAAAAGGGTAGGTGAAGCTCATAATTTCCTCAGGATTGCAATGTCTCCAACCTGTATGTTTTCCACGATTCCTGTCATGATAGAAATATCGATGAGCAATGTTTTAAATATTTCCCATGTTTCCTTCCGAGTCCAAAGTTTGGATAGTCGTATATGGTGAGGAAATGATTTCATGGGTGTTAGGTAACAGGATTTGAAGAGGCATCATGTCCGAATAAGATATCGAAACACGATGGTGCGAGTCCTCCCAAGATCGCTCTTCTAAACTCATGATCTCTCTAATAGCTTCGTCCTTAGGTAGGACTTGATTGAGTGGATCAAAAGAAGGAGCCGTTATGGGAGGGGCAGTGGTACCGTTGGCCATAACCAAAGTGACTAGAGATTTAGATGCAGATTGAATGGCTTGGTAGGCCAATTCAGCTGGTGACAATGGCATTTGTTCTCCATATGTGTCAATGTCTGAAGGAGCCGGTAGGATCCATGGATCAGTCTATTCATGAGGAATAGATGAAAGCATATTGACCGTCTGTGAAGCCTAGGGCGGCTAAAGAGGGAAAAAACCCATTAGGGAAGAAACCTTCAGAAGACCGGTACTGATACTGACATAAGAGTCAAGTACACCACCCACTAAGGGTATAAAGCTGCTAGGTAATGGAGAGTAATTTGGGGTGCAAAATGATAGCTGGTCCACTGTGACTATATTTCCATCCAAGGGAAAGAGGATGATACGGAAGACCGAAGACACAATGACCTTCATGGCATAAGTCCAAGTGCGGCCCAAAAGCAGATTATAGTCGAGTTTATGATGCATGACTTCAATATCTACCGTTATCGTTTGCCCACTCAAGGTGATTAGATAGCTAGTTAGGTAGGCTTTTGGGATGAAAGTGTGGCTGTTGAAAGCTTTAAGGGAGTTTGACGGCGGGGATAGGGTTGGAGAACCCAAAACGAGCCAACATGAAGCCAACATGATGCAGATAGAAGCACCTTCATCGATGACAGTTCTATGTATACCTTTACCTTTTGAAAAAAATTGCATTTGAAAGGCAAGCTGGTGGGAAAGGGGAGGTTTACACTTTTCCTTGTCGAAAACTGCAAGCATGGAATCCTGTGCATCGATACCACCAATAGCCAAAAGCAAAGCTTTCCCTTGTGCTGGACATGTTTGTAATACTTCGAGCGCCGACATAGCCGACGACGCTTGCACCAAGTGTTCTACAATGTTGTAGTTTTGGGCAGCAGGTGAAGATGTATGGTGCATTGTGCGTCGAAGTGCCCCTTTAGGAGGACGAATCACAAGGTCAGCAACCGGCCTTTCGATATGCAAATCGTTGGGCAGTGATGGGTTTTGACTTGAGGAAGGTTCCTCTGCATGAGCGACAGGAGCTCCATAGGATTTGGCTCTTGTTTGTAGATCTACGGTTTCAAAGGTGTAAACAATAGAAGATCCTTCACCACCTGAAGGAAGTTGTAAACCACTGTTGCCCCCTTGCGAGGGTTGGGGTTGGTTTGCAATGAGGTGTTGCTACTATTGAGCGGGGAAAGGATTATTAAGGACAGTGGGGGTCCTACCAGTATCCTTTTTATCAATGAAATCTATGCATTCCTGAAGACGTGGACACAGATATGTCATGTGGTCTTCAGCACAGATTTTGCAAGGAAATCTGGCGGGTTTATCCTTTCCATCGTTAGGAGGTAAAACAACCTTAGTTTTGGTTTTTGCTGCTTTTTTTACTGTTCCTTAGAAAGAGCAGTCTTTTTCTTATTCTTCTTATTCTTACCACCAAGATGTTGTGTAGACTGCATAGAGTTTATCACAGTGGTAGGAAGAGCAGTCGATTTGGTAGAGGGGTCCACTGTCATCTGGGCAATGTGATCACTGAGTTGTTTTACAACAGCCCCAGAGGTTGTGCCGACAATCCCATTGGTGTGTGCTCCAGGGTGCTGAGTAGCGGAGACATTGGAGTTACGAGGGGCCTTGGGGATTGTGTCGTAAAGAGTGCCAAACTATGAATATATCAGATATAAGTGCTGGGCACGATGTATGGATTGGTCTTCTGTGACAGCACCACCTAAAGTGACATCTTTAGCGATTTGCGGGATTAAGGACTTGCAGAACCAATCTGCTAAGAGATAGTCTGGGAGGGGAGCTTTGACTAACCTTCGCCTACGTCTCCATTCATGTATATGATCGGAGATGTGGGTGGTGGTATCGTAACGTAATGAAGTGAGGAGCTCTGTCCCAGTCTCATAGTAGATGGGTAGCTGGAAGTGCTTTAGGAATTCCATCGCTAAAGCATTGAAGGTGTTTACTGACGCACGTGGTAACTCAATGTACCATTTAGTTGCATTGCTAGTGAGGGTGTGGGGAAAAAGACGTAACCGGATACTATCATCCACCATGGAGTTAGAAACACTCCAAATATGGAAGGTGGTGATATGAGTGCTTGGATCTGCCCCTTGGTTCCCATCGAAATTGGGGATGTTTGTTGGTATTTTATGTGGGATTGGCGGCCATTGTAAGTTATGATAGATGGGGTCATTTGTAAGTTTGTACAAGTCGGGGATATCCAACGTTGCCAAGAAAGGAAGATTGTGTGGTGCCCCCGACTCGAACCAAGGTGATGACATATGACTTGAGAAGCCTTGCGGTCCTCCCATCATTTGAGTCCCAATATTATACATAGGTTGCGTGGTATAGTAGTTGCCTTGGGGTATGGCATTGTAGTGTGGATTTCCGTGGGGATTTTGATACAGGGGTATAGAATTTCCCCCAGGATAAGCGGTGCCCCCTTGACTCATTTGGATGTATGAGTAGGGTGCCCCCATGGATTGGTTGGGACCTCCTTGAGGATTCTCGCTTGCCATAGAACTAACCATATGTCCTTGATTGACATAAGGAACGCTCATGTAAATCAGTGACTGACCATGCATGCTTGAGAATGGAGGGGGAACTATTATGTTCCCTACCGGTGTGTGCATATTTGGAATGCCTTGAGATATTTTAATCTGGGGGTTTGAACTGTACAATGGCGGCTGACCATATTGTTGGTGGATGGGAACCGCGCCCATAGTGCCATATTGAGCGTTATAGGGAGCGCTATATGTAGCACTTGTCAAAGGTATGCAGTTTGACACTAAAGGGGTGGAACCCGACATTGGCTGGGTTCCACTCATAGAGGGTGTCATGTGAGTGGTTGTACCTGGGACAAATGGGATAGCGGGGATCTCCATCGATGGTGTTGTGGTGACCGTCGATTAGGGAAGTGGTGGAGGACCAAAAGTTTCCACAAAGTTCCATGACCCGTCAGTCGTCGACGGGATGGATGGAAATGTTCCACCTACATAAATAGGGAGTATAGGTGCCGTTGGAATCAAAAGTAAGTCCAACGGATTTGTGAGTAGAGGGTTAAAGTGAGGAAGAAATCCTTCGGTGAAGAAATCCTCCGACAAACTTGAATTGTCAGTTGTCCAAATAGATTCTGTGTTAGATCCGGGAGACTGATTCCCCAAAGATGGGGAATCTGATTCACTGGAGCTCGATGGACCTTCCACAATGAGTGGAGGAAGTCTTAGCAATCGTCTAGATTAATGACGAGGGCTGGATGTAGCCACGGTGACCGTTAATTTTTATCAATAAATTTTATCGTGATATTTGTTAAAGTCTCAAATGATAACACGCGGGTGCCTAAAAAATGTAAAAAATACACTAAGTTGATCAATCAACAAACAGAGGGAAATGACCCTATCTTATAAGCACCGATCACTGGAGATGAAAACTAGTATTACAATGAATAACAGAGAGGGCTGGCCAAATGTACAATTACAATTACTCTAGAGCTTCACCCGAACCTCAGATTGAGGGTCCAAGTACTCTCGTGAAGACGATCACCCTCCCAAAAACTTAAGACAGAGTAGGTCCGTCTGTGTTAGGTACCAAGGTAGCCTGCCCCAGTCACCTTGTATAATTCCCTAAAAGCTTGGCCACTAAGGATACCTCAGATCACAGACACCAGTGAAATCCCCGACTCAGCTTCGAAATCCTCGAAGGGATCCCCAATACACAGAATACCCAAAGGAGTTGTAAGAGAATGTGGGCTACCTTCACTTACAGTCCAATGTTGTCTCATATTTAGCTCTACTTTCACTAGAGTGGTCTCGGAAGTATGAGTGCAGAATGATTTTTCTCTCTTTTAATGACACTAGTTTGGTTTTCGATCTTGGGTAGTTTACTCACACTCCCCCTCCCAAGATCCTAGCCTAAACTAATGTTTGTTTGCTCAATAAAGAGTTACTGATTAATTTTAGGTAAATTTTATGTGTACTTTTTTATTGTCTTCGGTAGGGGAGTTGACGTATGAAATGTGATGAGACTCTAACTCAAAAATCATGCACAAGACAATGCTTTAATTTTTTTTCAATTCAATGAAAACAAGTTGTATTCTACAGGTGAGAGTTTTTCACATATTCATATTATTTTTATGCATCTTAGTCATTTAACACATGCATAACCAATGGAAATCTTTCCAATGTTTTCTTAATAACTACTTGAAACCAAAAATAGAGCAGCTTTTAACCAGCTAAACAGAAGAGTAAATAAAAAATGTAGATCTTTATTTCATAAAAAAATCTTTTAGGAAAGAAAAACAAAACTTATTTCCCAACAATAATTTTTCAAGACACCTATTTTGCTAACAAAATGCAGTAACAGATCCTCTTTTAGTCGATGAGCAAGTTTCCTACCCCTTTTGGTTTGCAGACACAATTGGAAATCAAGTTATTGGGAGACTAACGCTCTGTAATAGTGGCCACAAAGAGTTAATAGGTCCACTAATGCTGTCTATATGCATACACAATGCTTTATAAAGCACTGTGTAGTCTGCTAACCTATGTTAGTGTGGGAAAACAGTCAAAAATAGGGCTTCTCAGATCAGATTCAGTGATGAATACATGTAGGCAAGATGCAACGAGGTTTTTGGTGGGTCAGAAAGGGGATGCAGAAGTATAGGGAGGTCTTAGAAGGAGGAGAAAACTGAGAACTGTGGGTAAACTAGGAACTAGATGTATAGTCCTCGCCAGAGTCACCAATCCTGCTATAGGATAAAATGCACGGTGTATGGAGAATGAAGATACCCTCAAAGGTCTTCCCAGGACCTTCGGCAGACTGTAAGATTATCTGCAACCATCACAAAGTTACATGCATGTTCATAAACAATAACTAACTATCAAAGTAGGAGAAGTAGATTACCTCAAGCGTCCGTATAGATTTGCTGGAGAGCACAATGCAGCTAGGTGGAAGTCCCCCGAGCCGGCTCCAGATCAAGTCCTGCACATAGAAGAGACAAGCATAATCACAACATACAACTCTGATAACTAATACATGAATACATAAAAGAACATCTAGTTACACATAACTAAGCTACTCATGCTAAAAGGTATTGGACAAACAACTGAATGAATGATAGTACCAACACCACGGAGTAGACAGTACAATTGCAGTTCTATATTAATGTTGGAAGAGTGATTACAACCATCTATTGTATCAGCCTTCCCTTACCCCTCCAGCTTCTCTCTCTATCTCTCCCTTCTTGCCAACTTCTTATGATTTGAGACAATGCTCAACAATCAAGTATGCTATCATTTCAAATGCTTTGACCCCTATCACCATAGCCCTATATTTTCTTATGTAGCAATTGAGTTAGGGTTGCCAAGTTCCTCCTTGAGTTCCCTGGGGTAAAAGCATTGAAGTTGCCATGCTTTTCAGCTCTTTCCCATTTGCCTCCTTCATTAGGATTAGAAATCCTCCAAATAGGTTGAATCTGGATGTTTCCTTGCTTTTATTGAGTGATTTTAGGAACAAATATCTAGATATTTATGAGTCAATTCGTTCCTTTGACCCTTAGAACTTCACTAGGATTCACTAACGCTGTTCCTGAACTAGCAACTTGAGTTAGTTGGGTCACTAACGCACCCTTAGGCTTGCAGAGAAGCTTTATAAAGTAGGTTGTCAGTGCATAGCCAGCGTTAGTGTGGAAACAAGGCATGTGATCTTGGTCTTTGCTTCAGCTATCATGTCTTTCCCCTCTGAGTTGATGAGGGGGTCAATTTGATGTATAACAGTGACCATTGTAGCTTCAAATCACCCATTAACTCCCATTTTTTCTTCATCACATTATTAGCTTTGGATCCCAGATCTAAATATGATCCATTTCTTATTCTCCTATCTACACAGTAAGTGATCTGAATTTGAAACTACTTGAAAAAGGTTTGCAAAGTATTCAATTCAGTATTAAACATGTTTAAAACATTCCCATGTCTTGCAGTAAATAAACAAATGAAGTTTTCAGCTGTTCATGATCCATTCAAGCATAGCAGAAATATTTCCTTTTACTGTTTAACACATCAAAACGAATTTGTTCTGCAAAATAAATCAACCATAGATGCAAAAGAAGTTGATGAAGCAGTTCACCCCTCCTGGGCTACGTCTGCTGGGTCCAAGGCCCCCAAATGGGTCAGGCCTCGTTTTGATTAAATGCTAAAAATGGAATTATAGCTGAATAGAAGTCTCTACAGGTGAAATAGACTATAAAATCAGATTCAGAACACATGAATCCTTCAGGATTGACTGCTGGTTCACCTCCAATGGATACCTGCAACCTGAAACAGTGCTCACAATACTGGGCCCTAGTGGCTCCTAGAACTTCCACGGCTCCAAAACCTATGAAAATGACCTCTGATGGAAAAAATACTTGTGCCAATGGCTTCAGAACATCCAAAATACCCAAAATAAAAAAAAAAATTCGTCCAAAACCGCCTTTCCTAGCCAAAGTTATGGCCATTTAATGAAAACTGCTAGTTTCCCTTAAAATGACTCCAACTAACTCTAGTGGAGCTCCGCCAAATCTGGACGCCCACCAAATTTGGCGCCACTGCCAAAATTCCCGCCAATCACACCTTAACCACCGGCTCAATTTATGCATGTGACCACGTTGCAGTTGCTTGGCAGCATCGGATTTCGTGCCTGGTTATATGCTGGCCCTTGGTTATGGGCGCGTGGTCATATGAATGGGAGGGTTGGCCCCCCAACCTTTACCGCCTGCCGATATTTAAATTTTAAATACAAATTTTTCCGTTCATATTACAAAGCTCATGGCTGTGGTGTAACGGTAAAACATTGGCGTAGAGGTGATAGGTCGTGGGTTCAAACCATGAATGACCAAACTAAATTTTAAAAAACATATGTGCCTTTGCTGATGTCACCCTAGGCCATGTGGCGACCTCCCAGCCTGCCACGTGGAAAATTATGATTGGCTGTTCAAATGGAATATTCCTTGGAATATTCTAAAGAATATTCTACAGAATATTTTTTATTTTTTATTTTTTTTGAAAATTCAAAAATTAAGGGTCATTGGGCAATTTTGTTTTTGCCATAACTTTCACATACGGCGACCATTTTTCGAACCGTTTGTGGCGCCGGAATCGGGAGGACGAGCTCTATCCAGTAGTTCAGGTTTGATCCAATTTTGGGCACTTTCAATTTTGAGCATTTTTCGACACTTGGGACATGAGCCCCTGATCACACCTCCCCATTGGGAAGATTTTGGAACCCAAAAGCCTTCAACTACCTGTTAAAGAGGTGAGGGTACAACGCCCTCACTCTGTCCACCTCCATCCACTTTGCCTTGTTCGGTTTGCTGCCTTTGAGACCAACCCGAACATAATCTACATTACCCCTCCTTGAAGTGCGTGTCCTTCTGTCAAGGATTGTATCTTCTTTCAGCTCATCTAAATATTCTGGTGAGAAATCTTCTATAGATGGAAGTTGAACAGTGCTTTCATGATCAGCGATCAAAGGAGGTTCATACAAACGTAAGTTCTCCACATTAACAACAGAATACATTTGCATGTAGGAAGGAAAATCTAATTGAAAATCATTATTTCCAACCTTCTTGAGGATTTTGAATGGACCATAACGAATAGGCTTCAGCTTTTTACCTTCTCCTTGCATCCTTTCCTTACCAGTGTACAAACATACCTCATCCCCTTCTTGAAACTTGTGATCGACTCTATGCTTGTCGTGTCTTTCCTTGTACTTGCCTTGACTTTTCTCAAGCTGTTCTTGAATTCGCTGATGTATATGTTGAATTATTTCAATGAATGAACGAGCTTTGTCAACATCACTATGTCCCTCAATGGCGACATCTTTCTCAAGAATGAAATCAAGAGGCGATTTTGGCAAGTAACCAAAACAAGCTTCAAACGGTGAGGTGTTTGTGAAAGAGTGCTTGGCACGGTTGTAAGCATGCTGTATG
>APFE031155392.1:0-16374 GCA_000404065.3 Pinus taeda | reverse complement strand
TACTCTGCTCATGCACACCAGCTGAAATTTTTCGGATTAGAGAAGCATATCGCCGCCTGTACAAAGTTTGTTTAGGAGAGGACATTGCTCAAGAAACAGTTGGGCCTCACCAAAAGGTATGGAACCTGTCATTAATTTCAATGATATATATATATATATATATCATAATGTTGGAAAACTCTCAGATTTTTCCTTCTGGCATACCCAGGTCATAACATTTAAAGAATAAAACATATGTTAGCATTCATATATAGCCCATCCATTATCAGATCATACAATGATAAGTCATTTCAGGTCTCATGATCCTAATCCAACATTGTATCCAAAGGTGCACAAGATATTTCGGATCATTTCATAACCATATGAAAAAACCTTTCACTTGCACACTTAGCCCTCTAATATACTCCTCCTTATACACTTAGAGCCTTTTTCAATACCTCGGATCAAAACAACATTTAAAACCTATGGTATTCTTAGATAGGATCAAGTAATCGTGATTCCATTCAATATTGTGGACTAATACCATGGTATGGACCCTTGGTATTCTTTATCCTTAATTTTCCATCCCATACTTGCTTTTCCCCTTGGGAAATTGCGTACATACGTATATGCTCATTTTGTTCTGTGAACCTGCTTGTATACGCTACTTCGATTAGGTGAACCAACATATACAATGTCACACAACTTAAAACATTATTTTTCTTCAATTGCTTGATTTTGATCTGTGATCCTTTATCAACCGCTATTCAATACTTTAACCAAAGTTTTACGCAAAAAGTGAATTTTTAAAATCATTTAAATATTTTTCGATGGTTTTCATTGGCTATTCATCTTTGGGGTCTTATTGCCGACGTCAAATTTTCTTTTAAGCGAAATTGGGCTTTTAACCAAATTTTTTGGAGTATTATTTTAATTTGGGTGGACTGAGCTATTTACCCAATGTTTTTTAAACTGGTTCCAGTGGAGCGTGCTGAGCCACCTACAGGATCATGGTTTGTGACAGTTGGTGTTCATTCAATAGGGACCAGGCGGGTATCGTCTTCATTGGACACGTAGCATCTGTTTCGGGGATGGTTCTCAGATCATGAACACCTGGTCTTCACATGAACTTGCAGGTTCCATTCGTATGATTCGTATCATGTCATAACTCCACAGACATCTTCAACTCTCTATCTCCTCCGATCGTATATAGCGGCATTTTCCTTCTGGGTCAGGACTTTCGCATGAGTTTTTTTACGATTCTCTTTCCATAAAGACCTTAGTACACTAGTTGAGGATTTTCTTTTCTGGGTTGATATTTGGCTCTAAGAAGTAGGTTTCATTTACAATTCTGTGAACTTGTAGATGAATATCTTAGCCGAGGCGATATTGTTTCGGGGAAAGTTGGTTTGATATTTTTAGCGTAGAAGTCCTGTAGGGTATACTGATCTCTACCAGTCTATCATCTTTTCCCTGTTCATTTTGGTCCTCGACACCTGCATTGGGTAATGAGTGTTATATCTAAAGCACTTTCGCAGGGATAAGGAACTGAATTTCTATTCAGAGGCTTAAACGTAACGAGTCAAATACCTTGCTTGTAATGTGAAATGCAGTTTTCATCATTGCCACATAGGAGTAAAACAATATGGTCAGCTAATTCTCTGCAAAAATCCTTTGGGTTGTCGATTACCGGTGAGTGAGCTTCCTCTTTTTGTTATTATTGAATTGCTTTGCAGACTTGTGGAATCTGTTTCCCTCTGTGGCTGCTTTGATGACTTCTTGTCTGCATGGAAGAGAATATGCGCCTCTGAATAGATTTCTGTTCTCTAGCAGAAATCCACTTGGATTCTTAGGTCATCCAAGTTGTTTAGGTCGGCAACCGAGGGAGTTGATTCAGGTGGGTTCCTTTCTATTGCAGTGTAGTCCTATTGACCCTTTGAAGAAGAAACCGACCATTAGCGATTCCCTAACCATCTTAATTTAAGTTCACTTTAAGTACGACTGAACTGAATTGTGTGAAATCTTTTCACTATATTTGCTATAATCTTATGTGGAATAATATTTTAGAAATCCGAATTATAAGAGTGAATTCAGTGGTTAGACTAGGTTTATCTCCAGAGCATTTCCAAATTATTTTGAAATATGCAATTATCTTTCCAATACATAATAATGCAACTTCTTTACAACGAGGGAATATCGGACTACCACCTCTGTAATATTGGTTACTTCACTCGATTCCGAGAGCACATACAACTATGTCAATGCAAAATTTCCATGAATATCTTACATGCAATATGGCTGGGCTAATTTTAGGAATTTAGACAGATTTATTAAGGGTATTAAGGATTTGTGGTCATATAAAGTGTTAGGTACCGGGACAAATTCAGAGTAAAGACTGTTACTCAAAGTAAAAGTGGTTACTCTAATTCCTAGACACTTTGTGCAGCAACAAGGCTCTTAATGAAACGTGCAACGTGCAATATGGCTGGGCTAATTTTAGGAATTTAGACAGATTTATTAAGGGTATTAAGGATTTGTTGTCATATAAAGTGTTAGGTACTTGGACAATATTCAGAGTAAAGACTGTTACTCAAAGTAAAAGTGGTCACTCTAGGAATAATTCCTAGACACTTTGTGCAACAACAAGGCTCTTAATGAAATATTTGAAGACAATTTTAAAAGGATAATTCTTCGATAACAAATACTATAACTCAGGAAGCAATTACTTACCGCCGAACTCTTTGTGCAGCGTTTGGATTAATGGAGCAAGGCAATTTATTGTGAAACAGCCAAGAGTGCAAAGTGAAGTGAAGTCATGTTATCATGTCAAAATCAAGTAAAGGATGGATATTATTATCGCTTGCGTTTTGGAGAGATTGAAAAAAAAAACCTTTCATGTTGAGAAACCAGAAATCAAACATTTTTTCTAACGCACAAACACAAAATAACTCTATATCACAAAAATTTAAATCTAAACTATTGGAACATTCAGCTCATCTGTAAATCTTTCTTGTTTTGCATATATATATATAATGATGGTTAGAAATTATAATTATTTTCACATGAGTAGTTTAATTGAAGACTTAGTTAACTGAGTGTTGAGTCAAGTTCAGTTATGGATGAAGAGTTAAGTGCTATCTATATTTAGAGTGTAAATTATCTAAACTAAATGTATGCTTATCAAAATATTTTAAGCAAGTCACTAATTGAAAAAGATTAAATACTCTTTCAGGTAAAAGTCAAATTTTGTGTGATCAATAAAAGAGTGATACATCATGTGAATTTGTATTTGGTTTATTCTTTAATATCTTACATTTTCAACACCAGTGGTAATATCATTGATGGGAACGATTTCAAGAGGCGAGCGCTTCTGGCCTCTATTTATGACTTCAACCATGAATGCCGAACGCACCACTTGCGACGCTTTACAGAATTGGAAATCCCTCCTTATTTTCGTTTTTTCGTTTCTAGCTCCAATTCGGCAAGCGGAAGTCTGAATGAAGAGTGATAGTTATGCTGAAAATCCCCTCGTAAATAACAAGCGAACGAGGGACGAAACCAAGCGAAGCGGTACCTCCAATACCCAGCCAGGCGAGCGGATCAGTTGCATAAATGGCAGAAACTTCGCATCAGTTGAAATCACCAGCATAATCCGCATATCCAGCCGGGTAGCTCGCAAAAGCGGAAAATAAGGCGCTGAGAGACACTCGCCTATCAGCGTAATGACCGGCATATCTGACTATGATAACCCGCGTAGCTTCTGATAAGTCGCATATCCGATGCTGATAAGCCGCATATCCAATTATAACTAGCGTATCGTGATAAGTCGCGTATTCTTCCATGATAACTCGCGTAAAGGTGATTAGAGTTCGCATAACCCGAAATAATCCGTATATTCAGCCGAAATTACTCATATTTTCCGCCGACATTCCTCGCATAAACCGTAAAGACAAATAACATGTCAGTGTAATGATCCGCATATCATGCGGTGATAATCCGCGTATACCTCAGTAACGGACATAATTGGTGGTGATAAGTCGCATATCAGTGTAATGGTGTGCATAACCTGCGGTTATAACTCGCGTATCTAATGATTGATCTCGTTCCACGGATGGTAATTCGTATATCACACGATAACTCGCGTATCCACGGCTGGTAATTCGTATATCACACGATAACTCGCGTACCCACGGCTGGTAATTCGTATATCACATGATAACTAGCGTATCCACGGCTGGTAATTCGTATATCACATGATAACTCGCGTATCCACTGGTCATAATTCGAATATTTTGTAAAAAGGCGCATATCAGTTGATAATTAATGTAAATACTGATAACGGCATATCTATTAACGATAAGCACATATCCGAGGCGGTTAACTCGCATTTTCCGTTGTGGTAATTGCATATTCCGAGGTGATAATCCACGTATTCCTGAATTTAATCCCATAACCGAGAGTTCGCATATGCCGCGACATAACCCACATATCCAGCTCTGCGCGACCTTAACCTAGAAGTAAAAATCGTCATGCAGGTCGAAAACTCCTAGCTCCTTCAGTTTGGCTTGAATGCCATGTACCAACGAGTCGATCCAGATTATCAGATTCTAACAAATATTGAGGCGTGTAAACCAGGGACGACCAGATTCTGCAGAGAGGAAAGGAAAGGAAAGGAGGTAGGGTTTTTGTAAATCAGCTACACAGCCTCCATTCAATCTTGAGGTAGGAGTATCCCCGTCTGATAGAGTGCCTTTGAATCTTTGTAGAGGAATTCATTATAGTGTCGATAAGAATGGGACCATCTTTAGGGTTTACGTATATCCTTAAAAACTGGTGTCTCTAACCTACAATTTAATTAACTCTTCGGAATCGACGAGTTGAGCCATGGATAAGGTACCTCCCATAGTACCTGACAGTGATGTTTTATGTCCTCCATGCGAACTCAATCTAGGAAATATTCATTGTAAAAATGGAAGAAACAATGACGTTGTGACCATCCAGACTCCAATTAATTTCCTGCAGCAACCAAATCTAGTTGCAGGTTTTTGATATTTTGTTCGGCATTAGCAGTTGCTCTCATTATGTGTTGAGACCGCCATTTTGGGAGCGGCTTTGATTAAGATTTTCTGCCATTTGGGGACTTGGGCTCTTCTAGAAGGCAATCGAGCTTCCAAGGCAACTTTAGATTTGTGTGTCGCATATTTACAATTAATTAATTTTACAGAGAGGAATGGAAACCAATTATATTACCTTTTTTTGCTCTTATTATGTGATGAGTGGGAGCGGGTTTGATTAAGATTTTCTCCGATTTAAGGACTTGGCTTCTTCCAAGGTAATCGAGCTTCCAAGGCAACTTTAGATTTTTGTATTTTGCATATTTACAATTAATTTTACATTGAGGAATGGAAACTAATTATATTGCTTTCCTTTTTTGTTTCTCTCATTATGTGACGAGACCGCCATTTTGGGAGCGGCTTCGATTAAGATTTTCTCCCATTTAACGACTCAGGCCTCTTCTAAAAGGTAATCGAGCTTCCAAGGCAACTTTAGATTTTTGTATGTTGCATATTTACAATTAATTAATTCTAGAGAGAGGAATGGAAACTAATTATATTACCTTTTTTTTCAGTAAGGAAAAAACTTTGGTTTTTATTAGATTAAGCAAAAGAAAACCAGTACATACCGTATGAGTGTCTATCATTTCAGCTTCCACATAAGCCAGATAGTGAGCAGAAAAAGTAACCAAAAGTGGTCATTGGACTCACGCATAATAAGTGCAAATAGTGAGGGCCGCTCTCGGCACATCCAAAAAATAGCATGTAAAATGTCTATCAATAAGACTTGTACCTTTCACCAAGTCTAGTATTGGGAAGTAATCCAGAAAAACAGTCAAAGTAGTAGTAGCAAAACAGATAAAAAAAACCATGTGATTCAGAAAGCTCAAAAAGAAAACTATAAAGTATTAAATAGGAGCTTGCATGTATCCAACATCCATGTGCAAACAACCCATTTGGAGTGTGATGAACATTTTGCCTAGAGGGTTCACGATACACATCTTGGACATCTTATTTGTAGTGGATGTGGTGGATGTGGTGGATCTGGACCTGCTAAAAAGACCCTTTGAGATGGTTAATATTCCGTAATTAGCTCTATACATGCTTTATAATGATCTGGGAGTCTCCATATACCTACAAAGTGGGGATGTTAAGGAAAACAAAAAACCACATAAGACCCCATAAAGCAATGGCTTTTGCTTTCAAATTTGAGCCTAGCCCTCTTGACCAGTGGATGTTGTAGCTTTGGTTGTAATCCATGCAAATCCAAGACCGATAGCCACATCTCCCGTCCTATGCTGCACCATCAAAGAAACCCGCAGGGAAGGATATATTTGGTGCAGGTTTATGTTGTAAAATAGTTCTTTGAGTAGAATAATTAGCCATTAGCAATCCCACCCAAGAAATGATGTTATTGATACTCTTGCTCACATTTAAAACATGAACTTTGAAAATGATGGAGTTCTTAGCTCTCCATAATCCCCAAAAGATAACAATTGGAACATCCCTTAAAACTCATGATCTCTTGCTCCACCATATTAAACGATCGTCTATCGTGACTTGTACATCATATTTCAAAGAAAAAAAACCCAGGATCCTATTCCATACTTGAGTAGCCCAGTGTAGGAACATGTGTGCATTATCCTCTTCATGTATATTATAGAAGGAACATATGCCCGGTCCATGTATGCCTCTCTTTTTCAAAATTTCCCAGGTTAGATTTTTGTTCCTCCAAGTCAACCAGGGGAATAGGATCATTTTAGATGGTACCTATGCTCTCCAGAAAGTAGCAAACCATGATGGTTTCTGTATATTGTGTGTAGTGGAACAAATGTAAGAATGTGTATCAGGAACCAAAATAGAACCTTTATGTATCTTCTCATCCCACCCGACTTGGCCCCTTCTCCATTCCTGCATACACCAACACTATGTAGTTCATTGATTATTCCCTCCCGGTTTTTTGCACTTGTTTCGGTTAGCCCCATTTCCTCCACCTGCATCCAAATTGGAGTGATACCTTGCCATGTTTTAATGGTCTGGGCTAGGTAGAAATACCCATCATGTTGTGGACGTGGGTCAAGCTTACGTTATAATGCTTTTCAATTCTAAATCCTAGAATTTGGTCCCTGCCCAAAATGATATATGCCCCAAACCCAAAAGTCTAGCAATGTCTTCTTATAAGCCAAATCTTTACTTTGTTGAAGTTATTCCATATGGTAGACCCCTGTTTGCTCCCAATGAGCCCATCTCGCATCCAGTGTCTAGCATGAATCCCCCTTAAATATTTTCATTTAATGATGCCAGCCAATAAATAGGTCCCAAAAATTGCGCACCAAAGGGATTTGACCAAAAAAGCCCATCTGAAAAATTTCATGTTTAGAAATCCCCATCCACCCAGCTTTTTAGGAATAGTGATATTATCCAATTTAGTAAGATGATATTTAAATGTTTTCCCGGAGCCAACCCATATAAATCGAGCCATGATAGCTTGTATCTTCTGGATTATCTTTGTAGGCAGGCAATATAAATGCACCCAATATACTGCCAACTATTGTAGAACTGATTGTGTGAGTGTGAATCTACCACTCAGTGTTAATAATCGGTGTTCCCATCCCAAGATTTTCTTCTGGAACTTGTCTACAACCCACCACCAATCATTTGCCTTATAATTATTAGGCTTGATGTAGAAACCCGGGTATTTTAGACCAATACTAATGTGCACTGCCTCAATACCAAACAGGTTTTTTATATATTTAATATCCTCTGTCTTTCCTACCTCGCATAATAGAATGGATTTCCCTTTGTTGATCACTAGTCCAGAGGCGCTGTCAAATATGAAAAATATGTCGAATAAGGTATCCCAATATATTCTCAACATCATGCCAAATAGCAAGATGTCATCCACAAAGAAACTGTGAGTGACTTTCATATTTTGACCAACTGGGAAGCCACAAAACCCATCCTCCACACATGCATGTTTGATTTTATGGTTGAGTCCATCCATAATAAGTATGAATAGTAAGGGAGAGAGAGAACATCCTTGTCCGAGACCCCTACCTTCTCCAAAGAAATTGGTGGGGTAACCATTGATGATTACAACATAATTGACAAAGGTGACGCACGCCATAATCCAGTTGATATTCCCATTCTCCAAACCAATCTTATGTAGAATAGTGTGCAAGAATGCCCAATCAACATTGTCATATGCTTTTTGTAAGTCGATATTCATGGCTATTGCTTCCATTTTCCTTATGTGTATTGAATGCATGCATTCATATGCCATGGCCACTGCATCGTGCATTAATTTGTCATGCAAGAAACCAAATTGTTTCGGAGAGATATGTGTGGACATGGTGTGCTTGATCCTATTTGTGATGATCTTTAATATAATCTTTTATATCAGATTGTTGAGGGAGATGGGCCTATAATCAACAAAAGAAGACAGTTCATCGTTTTTTGGAGTAAGGGCAATGAAACTAGAGTTGATAGCCCCCAGGATGTGCCCCTATCTTCTAGATTCTTCAACCATGCAAACCAGATCTGGTCTAATCATATCAAAGAAATGTATGAAAAACTCAACCGTCCACCCATCAGGTCCTGGGCACTTGTCTTTCATGAAGGACTTAAGTACAAAAAATACCTCCTCGAGATTGACCAGCATGTGCAGATCTTCATCAGTCTCTTCATTAAACATAGAAGAATATGTTTCCACACCCTATATTTGATCCTCTGCGCCATTAGCCCTCGACACTTATAGGCATCCTAAAAAAAATTACAACCTCACTCTAGATGTTTGATATGGAGTGTACCACATTCCCATTTGTGTCCTTGATCTTCCAAATAGAGTTTGTGTGTCTTCTGTAGTTGGGATATCTATGAAAAAAATTGGTATTTATATCTCCTTCTTCAATCCATAGCGCCCTAGTTTTCAGTCTCCATGTGACCTCCTGAATGTGGAGGATCTTTTTTTTTTTTCCTCTAGGATCTTAATGTTCCTTAATAGTTCCTAGGATGGGTTCCCCCACATGATGTACAAAAGGCTGCAATTTCTCGGCTCTTCAATTTAATCTCTCGCACTGGTGCTCTGTCTTCTTAATAACAATATTCTTGCAGAGCTCAAATTCATAAATCTATACTACCAAAAAGAGAAGAGTTAGAAGTAGAACCTGAACATATAGAGTGGTAGGGATTTTAATTAACAACTCCAGAGGCCAGAGAGGTGGGTTTAGCAATGAAGGTCGGCTTCTCATTCCCCGTCATAATCACAATATCTCTCATTTCATCCTTTTCATCTAAAATATCTGCCATATCGCCCTTCCTCTAGTTCTTCCCATCACCTCCATCCTCAGGGGTTCCTGCAGTGTAGTCCCTGAAGTAGGACCATGCCAGAATAATTAAAGCAAATCCTATGAGCACAAGCATGGCGCCCACCCCACCCAATAGATATGGAACTGGAGATTTCTCTCCTGATATATGGATGCTCTCTGTGCTGTTCATATTTGAATCTCAACATGTTTCCAGAGTAGGTGAACTTTGCTTTCTCAATATTCTTGGTTGATCTAAAGACTATTGTGTATAGGTATTGTATCTTAGAGCTAGAATTTGGGTTTATTTTGGTTCCATTCATTTTCCTACTTTAATTTGTGAATCTCAACATGGTATTAAAAGTAGGTGTGAACCTTACCTGGTTGATTTGAAAATTGTTGGGTATAGGTATCATATTTTGCAATGCAAAAGTAGGGTTTTATATGATCATTATTTTCTAAGGGTCTTTTCAGGGATTCTAGAAGCCTCATATATCAGCAGAATTATCCTGATTCTTTCATTCAGAAGACTTTGACCACCAACTCTACCATAGGTAAGGAACCCAATGGCATCTTGTTATCTATCACTCTGTATGGTGTAGACAATGTCTTGGGCAACAAGTGACTTTTCTAGCTCTCTGAATCCATTTGTTATGTTGGTTTAATTGTTATGGTAGCATAAGGTGGTTCCTTCTGTATTTATTTTCAATAACTTTCCCTTAAATGAACATTCTGTCATCCATTTTTTTTCATTGCTATACATATCTTCGGTATTTGATTCCAACTAATTGAAAAACTATTATTTGAACTCAAGCCACTTTGTTGATTGTTTATGAACAGTCTCAGAATGAGTGTTTTGTGTGCTAATCATATTAGAATATGAATGTGTATGATAGCTGCGTTACTGAATTCTATAGCTGCCGCTCCTGTGCTTAAAGGGGTCAGTGAGTTTTTGAATATCCAATTTAGTCTCGCCTATCGTCTAAGATAAGAGGAGCTTTGTTGGCAACAGAAAGGGGACCGTAATCCATTTATGAGTCTAAATTTCCACCTATATTTGTAAGTAACAAATTCGATCAAAGATGGGTTTAACCATAGATAGAATTTAATTTTAGGCCCTAAGTGCAATGTGAGGATAATTCAGAAGATATTTTACAGGGAGGAAGGGCCTAAGCCGAGATAGGGAGAGATGTATTTTCAAGCTTCTCAGTGGAAAATCAGTGTTATATCTAAAGCACTTTCGCAGGGATAAGGAACTAAATTTCTATTCATAGGCTTAAATGTAACGAGTCAATTACCTTTCTTGCAATGTGGGATGCAGTTTTCATCATTGCCACATAGGAGTAAAACAATATGGTAAGCTAATTCTCTGCAAAAATCCTTTGGGTTGTCGATTACCGGTGAGTGAGCTTCCTCTTTTTGTTATTATTGAATTTCTTTGCATTCCCGTGGAATCTGTTTCCCTCTATAGCTGTTTTGATGACTTCTTGTCTGCATGGAAGAGAATATGCGCCTCTAAATAGATTTCTGTTCTCTAGCAGAAATCCACTTGGATTGTTAGGTCATCCAAGTTGTTTAGGTCGACAACAGGGAGAGTTGATTCAGGTGGGTTCCTTTCTATTGCAGTGTAGTCCTATTGACCCTTTGAAGAAGAAGAAACCGACCATTAGTGATTCAGATGATGCAAATATTAACTTGTTCCAGTGGTGTTTATGCACGTAGATATCTTTGTTGGTGCTTGGGTATATCATATGTTTACTCTGATTATTTTGCGCAACGCTCATAGTGTCATCGAGATTAAAATTTTCCTCATTGGTTTTCTATTCTCATTTCCAACTTGGTTCCCTACCTGTCTGTGGTTTCTTGAGGGAGTTCCAACATGTATTGCTAAATTTCTTCTATTAATGTGAAAGAGAATTCATCTTGTTACTGTAAACAATTTTCTGTGTTTTCCACAATCCTTATAGGAATGACGTCACTCGGCAATTGCCCATTTCAGCTTGAACACTTATATTTATTCTATTTCTTATATAAAACCTTGTTTTTACTAAACCCTTTTTGGGTTTTCCCCTTTTGAGGGACTCTCACCCCTCGTTGAGCTAGTAGGATTTCGAGTCCTAGTTTTATTGTGGGAGAATCTATACATAGACTATCTACTACGATTACCTAGAAATGTTTCCTTTTTCTTCCATTGTTGTAAAGGTTTTCCTTTGAATTGAATGGTTATTATTCTAAATTTTAATGCATCATGAGTTCATGAACTACATACTAAAAATAGTAAGACTTTCTTTTTTTATTGTTATGATATAGTTCCTATTGTTCAAATTGTCCTGGAACTTAGAAGATGACTATATCATGAATTACCAAATAACTGTTCTCTCATTTACGCTTATTTTTATTTGAAAATATTTCCTTCTAGTCAGCACAAATTTCGTTATCATCTGGTCTACAACTTATAATCACTTCGACTGAAATGGTTCTTAGAACTTGGATTCACACATGTTTTAGTTGTTTCATGATTTTGGCTCAGTTATTTCGTTTTTGTTTTTGGTGAATACCTCTATCTCACAATGGTTTCCATTTTGAATTTATATTCCTATGTAAACAATAGTTGTCATAGTCATTAAGGGCGAGCTTCAATATTTGAAGGAATTAAGAGTGTTTTTCTCATACATCGCAAATCTACTAAATTAACATTTACTGTAGTAAAATTCTACATACGTTTTGAATCTACCAAATTACCGGTCAGTGAGCTGTAAAATTCTACATACGTTTTGAATCTATTTCCCTCTATGGTTGTTTTGATGACTTCTTGTCTGCATGGAAGAGAATATGCGCCTCTGAATAGATTTCTGTTCTCTAGCAGAAATCCACTTGGATTCTTAGGTCATCCAAGTTGTTTAAGTCGGCAACAGGGGGAGTTGATTCAGGTGGGTTCCTTTCTATTGCAGTGTAGTCCTATTGACCCTTTGAAGAAGAAACCAACCATTAGCGATTCAGATGATGCAAATATTAAGGGGTCCTTGGGCAACAAGTGACTTTTCTAGCTCTCTGAATCCATTTGTTGTGTTGGTTTAATTGTTATGGTAGCATAAGGTGGTTCCTTGTGTATTTATTTTCAATAACTTTCCCTTAAATGAACATTCTTTCATCCATTTTTTTTCATTGCTATACATATCTTCGGTATTTGATACCAACCAATTGAAAACTATTATTTGAACTCAAGCCACTTTGTTGATTGTTTATGAACAGTCTGAGAATGAGTGTTTTGTGTGCTAATCATCTTAGAATATGAATGTGTATGATAGCTGCGTTAGTGAATTCTATAGCTGTCGCTCCTGTGCTTAAAGGGGTCAGTGAGTTTTTGAATATCCAATTCAGTCTCGCCTATCCTCTAAGATAAGAGGAGCTTTGTTGGCAATAGAAAGGGGACCATAATCCGTTTATGAGTCTAAATTCCCACCTGTATTTGTAAGTAACAAATTCGATCAAAGATGGGTTTAACCATAGATAGAATTTAATTTTAGGCCCTGAGTGCAATGTGAGGATAATTCAGAAGATATTTTGCAGGAAGGAAGGGCCTAAGCCGAGATAGGGAGAGATGTATTTTCAAGCTTCTCAGTGGAAAATTAGTGTTATATCTAAAGCACTTTCACAGGGATAAGGAACTAAATTTCTATTCAGAGGCTTAAACGTAACGAGTCAATTACCTTGCTTGCAATGTGGGATGCAGTTTTCATCATTGCCACATAGGAGTAAAACAATATGGTCAGCTAATTCTCTGCAAAAATCCTTTGGGTTGACGATTACCGGTGAGTGAGCTTCCTCTTTCTGTTATTATTGAATTGCTTTGCAAACCCGTGAAATCTGTTTCCCTCTATGGCTGTTTTGATGACTTCTTGTCTGCATGGAAGAGAATATGCGCCTCTGAATAGATTTATGTTCTCTAGCAGAAATCCACTTGGATTCTCAGGTCATCCAAGTTGTTTAGGTTGGCAACAGGGGGAGTTGATTCAGGTGGGTTCCTTTCTATTGCAGTGTAGTCCTATTGACCCTTTGAAGAAGAAACCGACCATCAGCGATTCAGATGATGCAAATATTAAGGGGTCCTGCACTAAACAAGTTGTTGTGGATAATTCTTATGGAACTTCTATTTCTGAAGAACCGACCTGGGGGTTAGGAAATACAAAGCATGAGAAAATGAGAAAATAACAAAATTTCATTGAATATTGTGCCACATGGACTCGAATTATCAGCTCCAAGTTTGCAACCTGATTTATTTTTAAGTACAAGAAATTTTGTATTTTCCCTTCTTATTGTAAGTGAAACTCAAAATTACATTCTAATAAACTATAATAGAGTGTTGTACTCTATTGAAGTCTATTTATGTTTTCATGTTCATTTTTCAGTTAGAATGAATAACACAAGAGTTGTGGAAATTATCACATTTACATAAAGAGTAGCCAAGTTGGAAAACATCATTTCCATGTTAACTGAAAAAGTTAACGTCATCTTAGTTAGAATCTATTTTCTTAATTTTCTAAATGTAATATCTTGATCTATTATGGAATTTGCAATGTAGATGTACTTGACAGCTAGATTCTTGATATAGGTACATGGTTTGAATATATTCAAATTCCCGAATAAGGAAAGGATTCATTTTCTAGGTAAAAAATAATGATCCTTGCTGAATCATTAGTTGTAGAGCAAACCAAAAATCAAAAACCCATCACTACTTGGCTAGGATTGTAGGAAACCCTCACTTTCATATTCTACCCATCAAATTACAAGTCATATATGAATGTTAAATGGATATGGCTACACAGAGGATTCAACATGATTGCTTAGGAATGCATTCATTAGTTGCTCTTCCTTTTTTCATTAATACCTCTTCCTTTGCTTTAGGCCATTTGTAGGGGTCATTTCAACATCCATTCATAGCCTCAAATGCCAATTTTCCATTAAAAATTAAGAATTAAGAATAGACTATCATCTCCAGTTAAGATAGACCTCTGTTAATATAGACCTGTATTTTAATATACATTACTTCAATCTTTCTTATATTCTCAGTCTGTAGGATGCGATTTCGTCCACATGAATACTATACATTAAATCGTGTGGGCAGACGGCTTAGGAAGGTTAAATATTTTTATGAGACGTGTGCATCTAAGAGTTAAGGTTGACGAGCAATTGATTTAGCAATTAGAAATATTTGTTTGAAACGTGTGCATTTAACAGTTAACGGTTGATGAGCAGTTGATTTAGCAATTAGAAATATTTGTTTGAAAGGTGTGCATCTAACCGCTAAAGGTTGACTAGCAGTGTATTGAGCAATCTTTTATAATTTTTTTGAGATATGTGCATCCAAGAGTTAAAGGTTAAGTAAGATTTGATTGCGCAATCTTTTCAAAAGCAATATTTTTTTAGAGGTGTGCATCAAAGAATTATTATTATCACTGCAATCAAATAATTAGAATTATTATTGTCGCTGCAATGCATATTGTATTGGGTTTTTGTCCGTTTTTATTTTTAACTAAAAAATACAATACAATATTCTATCTAATTGAAGATGTCATTGATCAATATGTCTTAAGCATTTAAGACCGTCATCCCGAGACCGTCATCCCGCTTAGTAAATGATGTATTGTTGTAGTATTGTTTCTGTTTGGGCTAATTTGAGCTACATTGAATAAGACGATTTTGACTTTTTTTTACTAGTTTTGGACCTGTTCTTGAATCCAGAGTTGAATGGAACACACATTGATATTTTTGTATCATCATTCACCATTGTTGATCACAACTTTTACCACCAATGACTGTGGGAAAGTTTTGATGTTTGAAAACAATGTTTCTCTCTCTTTTGATTCGGATTTCATTCACCATTGTTGATCACAACTTTCTACCACCAATGACCGTGGGAAAGTTTTGATGTTTGAAAACAATGTTTCTCTCTCTTTTGATTCAGATTTTTTTATTGTTTAGGTGGGATTTAACTAATATTTTAAGGCTAAATCTTAACCATTGACTTAATGCTCTTCCTTTTTTCATTAATACCTCTTCCTTTGCTTTAGGCCATTTGTAGGGGTCATGTCAACATCCATTCATAGCCTCAAATGCCAATTTTCTATTAAGAATTAAGAATAGATTATCATCTCCAGTTAAGATAGACCTCTGTTAATATAGAGCTGTATTTTAATATACATAAATAATAACCAGATTAAATACCTAATTTATTGGACTCTGCATCTAGTAACATGGATTCCCTTTTCTGTTTAATGTGTGGGTTTCATTTTCTTCATGGATATGGTAACACGAGTTTACAGAGTACATAGGCTAGAAGGGCTTGCGCCCCTTAATTTTCGATCTCTGTTTACTAAAACAAAAAACTTGATTTAAGGAGATAAATCTATATGAACTATTTGAAATGGCTAATATAAATACCTTTGAGAAATATTTGGCTGGGTAGCAAATGCATTTGATTATAATACAGAGAGTGTATTCAAATTTCCCAGATGTTTCCCTCCTCAATGCCTGTAAATTAAGTAATTTTAAGGATTTTTTCGAAACTACCGATATGACACTTTTTATTTGTCAATGATTTTTTACTTACCTTCAGAATATCGTGACCATAAAATTATTTATGGTATCCGAATGCCGCTCGTAGATGGTTTAGATTTCTCTCACTGAGTAATTTAACAATTGCTCCTTCATCTATTCCAATTCTTCCTTCCCTAGCCCCATAAAGTCTTTTTGCATCACATTTGGCCTGACAAATATTCACATCTCTCGATGGACATCGTTGTGTTTTTGCCAATGCAAAAAGAAGCTGCTTAGGTCACCAAATTCAACCGTAGTTATTCAAAAGTATATAGACATAACTGCAAAATATATTACAAAACTCCGCCAAAAAATCAGAGAGGTCATAAAAAATTAACAAATTGCAACTTTTCCAAAATTCGTACAATTATAAACTTGACTCGGATTTGAAAACTTGGAAAAACCCGCTAGAAGGAAAAATCTGAGAGTTTTCCAACATT